>MNCI01021506.1:315860-372186 GCA_015680685.1 Gnetum montanum
TTAATCCTGCTTGTTACTAGAATGGGGGATATCCCCCATAACTAAACGGTTGAGGATGGCAAGGATTAATAAGTGGAAGATGAGGATCCTTGCATGTTGGAAATATTGGGGCCCGATCATACTTACCCCATTGGGCTCCACAGACTTGGTTACAGTAAGCATAGTGGGGTAATTTATGAGATGTGGTTCTTGGATAACGAGTTGACCCACTATGATACTTGGGACCGTTAGATGGTATGCAAGGATTGGGATGTTGCCCTCCATGGCTGTGTTCATTGGGCCGTATGGTTGTTGGAGTGTTAACTGGTGGCCTTGATGAAGTAACATGAGGCGTTGGGTTCGAAAATAAGGGTGCACCATAGTGTTGGACTTGTGCTGAGTTGGAGGATGCAGTGGCCTTGGAATTGTGTTGTCCCTTCTTATGGTCATGTTTAAAGAAGGGACGCTTTGGATGTTGAGGAGGCCTCTCACTGTTGTTGGTAGTAGTAGCACAAGTAATGTTCGGAGGTTGTTGTTGTGGTGCAGACACTTTAGGAATAATTGGTGCCGATGTAGAAGGAGGGAAAGGATGAGAACGTTGAAATTGAGGAGAAGTGTAAGGTACACAAGGTGGTGGTTGTGGTGAAGGCATGGGTTGATAGTATTGAGGAGAATGATAATGTGGCGAGATAGAGTATGTTGGCCCAGTTGGAGAAATAGGGTATTGGACTAGATAAGCATTTGGATTCGGATGATATGAAGGGTGTCTCCAGTTTAGGGGTGGCTTCCCCCACGACTGCGATTGTTGCAACTGTGATCGAACACAGTATCTCTGTACAAACTCGAGATGTAACGTGCTTCCCCAATGCTTATATAAATGTAAAAAGATTGGGCATTGGCCCTTGGGATGATCGTACAAGCAAATGTTGCATTCATACGTGTGATTGGTAGTTGAGCTCTTATTTTCCTTATCCCTTCTTTTCGATTGTCTACTAATACTTTGTCTTGCTTCTTGGGTTGTCAAAACTCTATCTCCAATGAGATTGATATATTCTCCACACTTTTGATACGTCCATTCTAGCATCTTATTGATCTTTGCCTCGACTTCTTTTGATGATTGTTGTACCAATGAAGATGATTTTTCCTTGTGATAGGTTGATTTCTCTTTTTTGTGATTATGGACCTTTGTTAAGTTGAGATTTTGGTCCCGTTGATGTTTTTCAACACTCTCCCATCGAGTCAATTCTCCTTCTTCTTTTGCTACCCGCTTAACAAGCTCTTGGACTTGATGGGTTCGTAGTTCATATAGTTGACCTTGGGCATACATCCCTAGGGTTTCTTTAGTTGCATCACGAAGCCCATCAATGATATGGTACATTAGCCTTTCTTCGAAAAACCCATGGCCTGGACAGTTGTTTAACAATGCATAATATCTTTCTAAGGCCATGTCCAAGGGTTCATGTTGTGCTTGTTTCCACTCTTGGATTTTTTTCCTCAAGGTTGACACTCTTGCGTAGGTTTGATATCTTTTGTTAAAGAGTTCTACCATTGTTGGCCAACGTCGTATTGAATTTGGTTTTAACGATCTATACCATACTTTTGCTTGGCCAACGAGTGTCATAGGGAAGAGCTTAAGTTTTTGCCAACTGTTATCAATGTTGTTCCATGTGCAGGCATCGTAGAAGGCTTGTAAATGTTTTTGCGGATCTAAGTCATAGCCTCCTGAAAAATTAGGGAAGTTGTTTAAATTGAGCCTGGGTAGATGACTCTCTTTACAATGCCTACCGAAGATTCAAACAGCCTCTTGTATTTGCGTTAGGCTTGTAGTGGCCAGTGGGGGTCCATTGTCATCAGGTAAGTTATGCTTTCATGTGTTGGGACGATGTTGCCTTTGTTTATGTTTATAAGAAATCCCCACTTCGAATTGTGTACTCCAATCTTCATTGTCAGATAATTCGTTGGTTCTCCAATGAATTGCCTCACTAGATGTGGCATTATCATAGGCTTGTACGAGCGGCATGATTGTGAAACTGTGTGTGAATTCGTATGTGACTTTTTGTAATTATTTCTTCTTAAAAGATATATCGTTAATTCCTACAGCAACCTTGTATGATATAACTAATCTAGATAACTAGCACCGTCCCTGGCAACGATGCTAATGATGAGTGGTGAGGTACCCCTACACTCAACTATACGAATACAAGCATTACACGTGGGATCCGATCGAACTCTGCAGACAGACTCTCGTAGTTCGCTATCTTCCCACCTGGACTAGTATTAGCTTTGTCACGTATGGTTTAGTCCAGAGTGAGGTGTATGATGTGTTCTATGCTAATGCTACTCCTGAGGGCAATGAAAAGTAATATTGACTAAGCTAAGAGAGAAAGGATGAGAGAATCTAAGCTAGCCTAAGTGCGATAAGCATCCGTTCCTCGATCATCCGTACACATCTTGGACTTCGTGCACGACTACCACTGGGATTACCAAGCACAGATCCTAGGTACGCTACTGGGTTACCAAGTAGTCACACTTAAATGCTCGTGATCAAGTCGTACTCATTCCGCATTCAACAGGAGTTTAGGGTGAGAAGAGATTAACTAAGAAAGCAGTAAATAACAATTAAATAAATAATTAATTAAACTAAGTGAATGTTGCAATGATGAAGTAATCTCAATCTTTATTGCCGGTCATGTGCGTGTCTAAGTACGTCACACTCGAATAAGGATGTCGTACAATTACAATCACCACACTGCGGGCATACACTGGGAGGAAAAGGGTTGAGAGAAAGAAATTAAACAGTTAACTAAGAATTGAAAAACTAACCCCCAGAACAAGGAAAGTTGCCTCTTATTTATAGAAATTAAGGCAGGCCGCAATATCGCGTATGCAATATCGCGGCTGATGTGATATCGCTGATGTGATATCGTGGCTCCAATAACTGGGCCTGACAGATCATATCTTGTATCAGGGCTTCGATAACTGGGCTCTGATAACTGGACCTAATAGACCATGACTCATCAACACCCTAGCAAGCTCTTGCCCATTTTCCACAACAATCAAGCTCTATGATTGTTGCACATTACATCTAAGGAATGTCCTAGCATTTTGATGAAGTGTTTAGTCAATACATCAACTAGGCTGTTTATACGCAGCCCTGTATACGCAACTGCATTGACGTGGCCCCGTTGACGCATCTGTCCATGCATAGACTAGGCCTTGTTTATGCAGAGTTTGTCTTTAGCTATAAATAAGTGCGCACCCGCCGCACATAGGCATCTTTTTGAGTAGTCCTAGCAAAACTCTTACAATTTTTTTCCGTAAGAGTTAGAATATTTTCCAAGTGCCCGCAACAGGTGTGAGAAAGGTGTAGGGCTCTTTATTCGAGCGCTAATGTATTTGAGCCCATTGGCATGACCGGCAATAAAGACAAGCTTTTTAAGCATTCTTTGCAGCATTTGGATTTAATCATTTAAGCATTTAAATAGTTTAATATTTCAACGTTTTAATAATTTCTTAAGTCTTCATTGTTATCACTTTACCGTTATTGCTCTTTTATATTTTGTAAAAACCATAAGTACGACTGTCTCGAACATAAACCCAACACTTGGCAACCCAATGATGCTTAACGTCTGGTAACCCAGTAGTGGTTAGGGGATGCTCAGAATGTGCACAGAAGATGGGATCGATTGCTTATGCTAGGGAGAGTTAAAAGATAGAGTAGAAGAATTATAAATTATGTAGCATTCCATTTCTTACATTTCAAGAATTAGATCTTAGAAGATAAAAAGAAAACCAATAAAAATCATTTGCCTCAATCTCACTTAACAATCGCATTAGAACATCACAAGTGAGGTTGGGAAGACAACAACCGTTCTAACATACGATTTTGCTTGCTAGAGTTTGGTGTATGCAAGTGCTTACAGTCTGCAGAATTCAACCGAGTCGCATGTGAACACTCATGATTTGTATGGTTGGGCGTAGGGGTACCTCGCCACTCATCAGATTTGTAAAATTTGAAAAAGAACTCATCTCTGAGATCTAGCAAGGTTTTACAATTGGTTACCAACCTAACACTAACCCTCCTCCTTTTGTATCCAAGCTTAGGACCAACATTGGTGGAGTTGTCATTTACATCTACAATGTTTGTTTGGTAGTTGTCAGTTACATTTACAATGTTTGTTTGGTATTTGGTGAAATAAGTACAACCGATTTCAAACACACAAATATAATCATCTAATAACCCAATAGTGGCTTAGCTTGATTCCTTCAGTAGCAAGTCACTTGGTAATCCCAGTGGCAATTATATTAACCCTAGGCATGTCCAGCAAATCAAGAACAAATACTTATCATTATAGGCTAGTATTCTATTTTCATTGTTCCTAGTTCATAGAATTTAAATTCATTTCACCATATTTCAGTTTAGCACACTAAGAGACATTCAATATCAATCCATCATATACCTTACTAAGAGTTAAACCATACACTTCAAGTTCAACTAACTCTAGTAGGAAGACAATGATCACAATTTCATTATTAGTAAGCTAATATATGATATTGTCTCATCTATGGATTACAATATGATTGCTTATGTATACATAGCTTGTATGGTTGGGCGTCAAGAACTCTGGCCACTCATTAACACTACTAACCTATCTCCATTTTGAGCATTCTACCTCAATTTTATTTTTTATATCTTTATCAATTTCACCATCCCATCTAATTGGAGAATTAGTCCTAGATAATGGAACTATTTGTGCAAATGGACTTTTTGACCTTGAATTGTCACTTATATTTCACCATTGTTTATGCTATTATTAAAATAAAGGATATGCTATTATTAAAATAAAGGATAAGTGCAGACCCATGTAGACCTACTATGGCTGAAAAAAAAAGAAAGATGGTGATGTTTAGTGGTAGCTCCTTCATTTGCGTTGTATCCGCAACGTAAAATTAACAAAATACCTTTATATCTCTTCCAAGAGAAACTGGAAAACCCAACAAATGATGAAAATATTTTTATTCATACAATATAATTTTCTGAAAATATAGTACATGAAAAGAGTTGTTCCGTAACAAAAACCAAGAGCGTCGCTATAATTCTCTCTGGTCTCCTAACATTTTCCAGGCATTCTCGTAACAAAGTTTAACCCTGCACCGCTCTTTCCTTGGCCCCGAAAGGCAACTTTGCGACAAACCCGACCATCATCTTCAGTATTTGGATTTTCAGATTTTGCCAAGAATTCATTGTGGCGATCCTTTACCGAAATTTTGCCCTGAGAGTCAACCGAAAATACCTTTAATTCACGGTAATAAATAGGAAAAAGGTGAAGGGTTCCGAGGTGAAATTCTCCATCCAAAACACAGGAAAACCAGGGGGAATTTCTTTGAGGAAGGCAGGTAAATGAGGGCCATACCCCAATAAGAGTGCTAATCAGAATAAGGAAATGTAGACACGCAATAAGACAAAAGTGAAAGAGTACAAAAATGATTATTATGAACACGGGGAGATGGTAGTAGTAGTAGTAGGAATAGTTCACCAAGAAACAGGAGCAGCACGAGCTACAAACAGTCAGGTGGCGATCGATTTTGGCAATTTTCTTCTGGTTAACATGATGGGGAAATTCTTTTTGGTGCGGGTGGTCGGGAAGAAGATGAGCTCGTCATGCTCTGCAGCCGTCCAACTGAAAGAACATCCAAAACCTCCAGTTACGCAGCAACAATGGCGGCCAATGTAAAGAGAGAGAATTCAGAATCTATTTTGCAATGCGTGACAACGCACCTGAACATGGTGACCAAATGATGAAGAAAAACACTGATCTCTACTCTGGCAAGCTCGTAGCCTGGACACAGGCGCGGACCTCCCCCGAAGGGCGTGAAATTCGGGCCAAAGCTCGCATTTGCAGCCAGACTGCTGCCCTTCGGCTGCTGCTGCACTTGCATGGATTACTTGCAGATATTACAAAACACATGTCAGGGATTATAGATTTCACTTACCTGCCACCTCCAGGGATTGAATTTCCTGGCGTCCTCGTAGTTGTCCTGGTCCAGATGCACCGCTCTGAAACAGGGGAACACCATCCAACCCTGCGGAATGGTATAACCTGCATCAAGCAGCATAACCCAAATTCATTTTCTTGATTGGTTGGAAAAATACCGAATCCGATTTTTTATTTTTCTAGGGGTACTTGCCCAGGACGAGGGAAATCACAGTTGCAGAAAGCGTGCGTATGTAGGTATGTTGGGATGGGTACCTTTTATTTTTGAATCGACAAGGGCTCTGCGGAATACTCCTGCAATAATGTTAGCGATTCGGAGTGTCTCGTTGATGACCTGCAGAGCAGAGGCGGCGGCAATCAATCAATCAGTCAGTGAACGACTCAAAAATTGCGAGGCAAGGCTAACCCCACCCGCAACCCATCTGTGCTTCAATTCCTTACACACTGCGTGAATGTCATGGCCTTGTAGTCGCCCCACTCCAGTTTTTCATGACAGTCACTTTTGCTGCTGCTGCTACTCCTGATTGTGTCGTGCTCCTCCTGCAAAACGAGTTTCACGATTGATTCAACCAAACATCTCTCGCCCGGACCGGAAAATGCAGGAAATGGCAAATTGCGCAGAACAGTAGAGCAATAGCAGCAGACAGACAGCCGATAATGGCAGCAAAAAGCGAAAAAGGGCAGCAATAGCAACAGAAGGAGCGAATGTGTGAGTGTGAATGAGAGTGGGAATCGGACCTTGAGCTGGGCCAGGGCAAGAGGGGTCTCGGTGAGGAACTTGACACACAGAGTCATGATAGTGGATGTCGTCTCGTATCCTGCAACCAGCAGCGACAGAAGCATGTCCACCATGTGCTCCTCCGACAGCTCTGCGTCGCCCATCAGCAGCCCCAGCATGTCATCTTCTTCCATCTCCATGTCCGTCTCATTTTTATTTTCTTTCTGATTCTGCCTCCTCTGCAACTGCTCTCTTCTGCTCCTCACCACCGTCCTCAATTCTTCTGCAACCTTGGCCCTCGCCTGATGCGCAATTATTGATTGCTTTGCATTAGGGTTTGTTGCCGAGATCGCTTCAGGAAGAAAAAGAGAGGAGGGGGGAGGGGGGAATTCGTGCTTGGCTTTTAGTAGGTATACACACCTTGAGAGCGTTGCCGTAGGTGGTAAAGGGAAGCGGCAGCGGGAGGCAGAAGAAGCCATCGATGAGACGCAGATACTGCTTTCGCACTTTCTCCGACCATTCGCCAGGATCCAGCCCCAGTAGCTGCTTCACTGTCAGCTCGAATGTGATCTGCAGCGGCAAAACACCCAAATCCAACATACACAAAAAATCATATCCACCAGAGGCATAACACACTCGATAAATTTTGCATAAATTCGCCAAACAGCAGCAGCAGCAGCGTCATCATCATCATATTCACCCAACACCCAGAAAGCACCGACGGTACGGCCATGCTAGAAAACAATCAAAAACTTAAAACCACGATGCGTGACCCAAAATTTACCAAAACACAGTGAGACCAAGAATTGGATGACAATTCTAATTCTTGTAAAACATACCCATCCCTGGAACTTGAGCAAAGAAAGGGAGGGGAGCATGAAATGGAGTCCTTGTAACCTTTTTGGCGTGGGGATGGAGGAGGAGGCGACCATTGCTGGGCCACGAGAGGAGTGCTCGGCGGACGAGGCGATCGATGTGGGAGAGGAGTGCGGCATGGCGGGACGCAAAGTTGAGAGTTACAGAGTGAAGGCGCCGATGAAGTGGGAGCACAGAAGGCATGACCAGGAGCGAATGCCTGCCCAGCAGCGTGGAGATGGACGACGGGTAACACGCCTCGAACAGGCGACCTTCGTTCTGCAAGATGAACCGGTTCACCTCGGCGTCCGTGGAGAAGACCGTGCGTTTGCCGAACACGTGAGTGGTGAAAACGGAGCCATAGCGGGAACGTCGCAAGTCCAGGAAGGGCTCTGGGTCGCTGGACCTGAATGCCCATATCAGTTGCAGACTTTCCCCCACGAACGGTAATCCCAACGATCCTGGCGGTGCCACTACCTTCTTCCTGCTACTCCTCCTCCTATCATGGCGCACCCACCACCATAACAACAACAACCATGTCGCCACAATCGCTACCGTCGTCGCCCACACTGCAATCATGGCAGCCTCTGATTCTGGTCCAGCTACTGCTTGCTTGCTTGCAGTTTGGCGTTTCGTTTGCTATGGTAACTACAAGTTTAGATCACTGCTTCTTCCTCTGCTATTGCTGCTGCTGTATTGTAACGCAGGGAGAGAGAGAGAGAGAATAAAACTCGGAACATCATCCGGATATTACGATATTATTCATGCTTGCTTGGATTTCAAATTATCGAGGTTTGGCATGGATTTGTAACATGATCCTTTGACAAGAACAAAATGGCTCTGAGAGAGACCGAAACCCGAACTGAGGTCAGCTCCACCGGAAGAATCTCTGGGATCGGTTCTCTGCTTGTGCTGCTGCTGCTGCCACGCATGAAGAAGAACGTCATGAAAGTATAAAACACTTGAGCCACATTTCAGGATTGCTCTTGATGTCGCTGTTGCTGTTGACGAGTGAAGGAGGGAGAGAACAAGAGAATGACTGCCTGATGCGATTCTCTTATGTATGTATACGCTGGCGTCCGCGTGCAACTGGACGAAAATAATGATGATGCTGATGATGATGATGATGATGGCGACGAGAGGCTGAGGCTGAGCTTCGTCGACTTGTGCCGGTGCTGCCGCTGCGGACAGACAGCGCAGTGAGAGAGCCAAGTGCAACACAGTAATGAATGCGTCTGTTTTATGGTGGCCGGCTGCCTCCGACAAAAGATGCCGACAGGACGGCCCACCGGAGTCAGTTTTTGTGTGTTCCTCTTGCTCTTGTTCTGTGCTAGTGCTGTTCATGAGTACAGCCAGCCACCCACTGTATCATCATGTTGCTATTCAATTCATTCATGTTTATTATGCTAAAGTAGCTGCCGCTGCTCGTGTGTGTGGATGTAAAACAAATGAAAAATAAGTCTCAGCCGTACACCACCCGACACGGGCCATGCTTCCTGACTTCTCGACTCGACTCGACTCGACTCGACTCAGCTCAGCCTGGGTCTGGGTCTGGGTCTGCAGTGCAAGTGGGAGTGGGAGTAGGAGTGGAACTGCCCGACCCGTCGGTGGGTACCCTGCTATGCTTTTTTGTTAAAAAGGTTGAATGCCCACCATGCTTGTTAAAAAGTTTGAATGCCACAGTACTTGACACAGAGTTGGCACAGTCGTAGCGTGTGTGTTCATGGCCATGAAGCTTCTGCGTAAGCTTAACCCATGTCTGCTCCGGGATAGCCGCTGTCACTGAACAAGCGTGAGAGTGACCCATCCCTGCCTGCCTGCATTTCTGGTTCCACCTCCATGGCCAGCTGTCCTTCTGTGGACCTAGCTCCGCATGGATTCCTACCTTGGTAGCGACAGCGTATTTTTATTTCGATTCATTTACTACAGACGCAGGCACGGCGCTGTCCATGCTTTCAGCTTTGCAGGCTTTTCAACGGTTCCCATTCACCCGCCACTACACCGTTTACGCCTGGCAGGCTCATACTGTTTTCTTAACCGACTTTTATGTAAGTAATACTTCTGGTTTCGATTGCGGCTTGATTTTCTAAGAAAGTCGGCTTTTGTCTTTTGACACTTCATCTGAAAGCGTTTTCGGTATCTTCTAGCGTTGCGATGAGTTTAATGTCAACCATATTGATTATGTCTAATTGCATGTAGTGCGTTGTTCCACCTACCATTTCAATCCTCCCGAAAGCTTCATCCAGCTTCTATCAAAACCGCCTGGTGCAGGTAAGGAATTAAACATAGGACTGTAGATTCTGTTTGCTTCTTATTCAAAAACTTAACATATATTCTAAGAATTTGTTTTAACATAACACAAAATCACGCATTCTAAATGTTATTGTACGTAGTCTGATCCTTTTATCTATACCGTCTTCTGATCGAAGACAGCCCGGTAACCATAAGCCGACAAATTATTATTTAATAAAGCGTTTCAGACAAAATCCAGGGAAATAGTAGAGATTCCCACCAAGCCAACAAACTATAGCAGCTTTGAAAACGTATCTAAATACTTTAACATTTTAAAAAAGTTCGGCATATTCGCACAAGCAAAGCAAATAAAAAATAACTAAACAAGACAAAATAGAGGAAATAAAGTCAAAGACTCAAATATTTTATCGCATAACGTGACAACCGGACATGGATGTCCGACAGTGGCCGTTTCCGGAAAAGACGCAAAGTATTTTCTTATAGGGTTCTCTGCAAATAACATCATTACCAAAAAGGGATTCTGTTGCACATACAGGTTTCCATACGACATCCTTTATCAGGGGCACGGGCGGGCACATGGTGAAGCTTGCAAATGCATGAATGAATTCATTCAGGCCACAAAGAAACGGCAGAAAAGCAGCAGCAAGTGACAACGGGATAGTAAAGGGGGCAGACTCATCTTTGAAAAAGCATGACCATCTCACAGTGAACCGTGTGCGGGAACAAATCCACGGCCATTGCCTTAACAGGAGAGAATGGCTCCGAAACAGGCATGGATTTTAAACGCTGCCTGGCGTGCCCCATTTTGCCCATGAACTTCAACCCACCTCTGCCACCCCTGTTTTTTGCCTTGTCCGCGTCACCGGGGCTCGGCGTGCACAGCTCTATGGCATTTGCTATCAGAGACTCGGGATTACAGGATATGTATCTGCAAATTGTCCACGTCCAAAGTTAATGTTCAGCATTGAATTTCGGATTTCAAACTTCAAATATCATTCAGCTACATAGCCACTCACACTAAACGCCTCAGCAGAGAATGAGTCCGAAGAGCCCTTAGAACCTACACCGCACAGCAACGGCGAAACGAATCATCCAAATTATGCACGGAAACCAACCCACTAATCAAGCTTAACTGATCACGGAAAAGCATGCAAACCAAGAAGCTTACACTGGGATGTAGCCCACAGCGAGGAGGATCTACTATGACGACAACATCCTTATACCGCTTTTTACCATTCTCGGGTACTTGCGGTGCACTGATGCTATCCGGCTCTGTAACCTGCACCTTCGGTTCGTCCGATCCTTGAGAAACATCATTGTCCTGCGTATCACCATGTTCCTTTGACACGGCCTCCGCATCTTTTTCAGCGGTATGCTCTGAGATCTCAGTGCTTGGCTCTCCTTCCACTTCAAGATACTCGTCCAGCAACTTATCAACTACGTCTTCTGCCTGAAAGCCCGCCGTACATGTAACGTTAAATTTTTTGTTTTTGATAGCGCCTAGCATGACTAATGAAAGAGAGCTGAAAATTTTTGGAACCTTGGCACAGATGAACTTGCAATTTTCGATTCCATTAAGCTCTGCATTTCTTTGGGCGTCTTCGACGGCCGCTGCAACCATCTCAATTCCTATGACCTGATAAAGATGCATTCAAAAGTAACTCTACTGCTGTGCATGCCGATGGATCATTTGGCTTTGCAAGCCAGAATAATTAAACATGCTAGCTATTATTTTATAAAAATATTTAATGGCATTTAACGTTATGTAAATTGAGTTACCAGCCCTGCACGATGAGCTAGCGTTAAGCCAATGGTACCAGTGCCACAGCATATGTCAAAAAGGAGCGTTGATGGGGAGAGACCTGCCCAATCACCAGCCAAGGAATAAAGCTTCTCAGCAGCAAGTGTGTTCACCTACAGCTTTCAAACTCCTATCAATGTTCGCAAACCACATGGAGCATCGCAACACAAGAATGTGAGTTTTGGTCAACAAAAAGGTCAGAAATAAACCTGAAAGAAAGCCGTAGGTGAAATACGAAAGCAAAGGTTGCTGACGTAATCATGTATTTGGCTTTTGGGCTGTTTGCAATCATCCAAGTGTAATTCACCATTTACCATTACTGGTATAGGCAACGGGAACAATGGAGCATCGGATGGTGCTGCATTACATATCCCCAAGTGATCCTGCATAGTGATCATCAATTATTAACCAGTACCACATGCAAATTTCATCAGAAAACTCAAATTCCCAATTGAAACTACAGTATATACATACATAAAACTGTAAAAACAAATTACATAAGAAAACCAACCTTGTTAAATATAACGTTCTTGCTGCAGAAGTCTGCCGATAATTGAAAGAGTCTCAAAATTAAATAAACAAAAATTTCTCGGTATATGGGATCGTAACAGCTGAAATTCTTAGGTAAACACTACCAAAGCTGCACATATCATTGGATCAACTAGCCGTGCCCATCGTCCAACTAAACGTTTATATTTGAGACGTGCGTTATGGGTTAACCAGTGCCAAAATCTCTCGACGATAATTACTTTTTAGCGTTTCACGGAAACGTGGTGCCGCAAAAATTTTCCCCTCCTTTCAGGCACGGCCTAAATGTCTGGGACATTCCTAACTTCAAAGAATGAAAATTTTGAGAAATGTATTTCTGGAGAGGAAGAGATGTTTTAAGATAAGCTCATTATTTGTTTAATCACATGTTTACGGCACGCATAAACCAACATTCCTATTTTAGCCCCTGTATTTGTTATTAGCTTCGAAGCGTTGATGGTCTGTTAACCAATCGCTCAACCCAGCACTTTCATAGTCCCTCCTTTCTAGATTCCCAAGTATCTTTGGAACACCTTACCCTCACATTGCCACGCTCCGCCGTTCCCAAATAATGTGAAAATAAAACTTTTCTCGTGCAATTCACATTTTCCGCTCCTTCCCTCAAGAAAAACTTACCAAAGCGTGATACATGCATCTATGTTTGTTATCTTGTTTTTCGACCTTTTGCTTCCCACATACGAAACCGTCAATACCATTCGCCGATGGAAGGTCACCTGTGTAATATCAGCCAACATTGTATCTTGTTTCAATTCCACATTAACATCCTTTTCTGCTCTTCGTATCTTGTCTCAATACGACAAACCATCAACCGCTGATGGCTGGCCTGGGCATCCTCTTCTCCTCTTAAAAGAGGATTGATTGCCCTCTTAACCGCTCCAATTTTCGACCACAATGGAATGGGTACGTGAGTTGCAAGATTAAAATCCGCGGGTACATGCGTTGCAAGATTGAGACCACCCCAAGGTCCGGTGTAGCATTTACGGCTTCACCCCCTTGTTCCTAAGTTCCTAATGGCTGCAATTTTGAACAAGGGAATGTGGTACACGTTGCATAATGAGAATCTTCCTGAGCTACAGACGTCACAAGATTCGAGTGACCTTTTAGGAAGATCTACATCTTTCCTTCATCGCGAAATCATAGTAAATAAAGGCCTAGCATTTTTAAACAATGGTAAGAACGCATGTCTAGTTCGGTGATTTGAAGGCTGTTTTCCTTTAGATCAAGATTAAAGGAGCGTAGAGATTCTTCTCGGTCTCATCTTTATCTCACCCATTAATACCCTTATATAACTATACTACCCTGATTCTTTGTGAACAGATCATAAGAATGTATAGGCTTGTTAAGGACTTTAGACTATCGACTCATGCAGTACCTCTTCTCTTTGAAGCAGAGGCTTAAAGCTAGATGCCTATAGCGTAAGATTGGTCCTTGTTGCGATATGCCCCACGTGTGTATGCGTGCCCAGGGTCATTATGAGAGCGTATTATGAATGTGTACTCACTACACTACTAACTAATAACTAACAGGTGACATACATCACTTTTCCTATGCTTGTAAGTGCAGTGAACACTAAGCCATAAACCATAATCCATCATGAGTTCAGCCTCCTTTCCTTCCTGACTTGGGACTTAAGGGTGGTGCCATACAATGCTTTTCAAAGACAACACCATAACAATGCAGATGACCTACTATTTGCAGCCTTAGCTAAACATCTCCATTACGCTCCTAACTATCCATCCCTACAAATCCTTGTTCGAATACCATTACATGTCATTTCAGCGTCATTTGATCTTGCAAAACACTAGTTCCCAACTCATCACAGATCCACATATTAATTACAACACAACACTGTAGGATGGATAGTTACATTCCCCTTCTCAACACCCTACTTACAGGTCATGCTTGAGCTCAAAAAGTTCATAACAACTGAACGTTTGATGTAAAAGATTCTTAAATAAGAAAAAAAATTCAAATAATCCTACTAGTTCCAAAGAATCAAATGAGAAGCCTGTGAAATGTGCCATAAACAAAACTGTTCAACCTTATTTGGGTATCAAACCAAAAAAATGAACTATAAGAAATGTATTCAATAATTAATAATTAGGTAGTTTGAACGTATCTTTAGATATATTTATCATCATATGAATGGTGGCATATTAAATAATTGATTTAAGTATTCCATTTTCATCTTTAAAATCCTCTTAGATATGTTTGACCACACTAGTTCTTGAATTTCGATAACAAAATTTATCCATAACTCAGAATTACTCACTAGAATCAAAGCTATAATGTGGGACTTCTATGTCAAGGCTATTGCCACTAGGCTAACAACTCGGTATCACATATGGAACTTCCAATTTTTATTTTAAATTCATCTAACAAAAATTATTTCTAAATATTTTATATTTTTCCCATGCAACTTTGATCAATCATGGTTCCTTAAACTATAAATGCACATAGAATTGTAAGTTATACAATAATTTGGAATAAATATTTACAAATCTTCCATGGTCAAATATTTTTTTCTTGTAACTGCTCATTAATGCATAGAAAACCTTCCAAGAATTTGCAACCCTTTACAATATGCATTGATTCCAAGAGTATTTATGAGAGTAATCCAATTTTAAAGATCTACTTGTATCCAGAAATTTAATTTATCATATGCATTGATTCCATTTGTATTTATCAAAGTAATCCAATCTTAAATATTTACCTGTATTCACAATTTTAATGTCTGTTATTTAGCAGAAAACCATAATTGCTATTATTGATCAATATACCGAACTTTTTATTTCAACATTCACCTTCGTCCTTCAATGCTTGCAAAATCTCTAATAATTGATGAATTTTTTGCAGCTCTTTATAAGTATTTGGCACAACTGGCACATAGATTATCAACGGCGTGGTGCTTGCCTGTAAGAGATGTAACAGGTCTTGCATCATACAGGCCACAAATTACATTACTCATACACAAAACGTATATCCCAAAATCAAACATTCAGTCAAATATTTACATGGGTAACAGGCTTTACTCCAATTGAAGAGATGATTTTTCTCTATAAGATTCCTCCAAAGAAAACTGCACTCATTTTCTACTATTTTTTATCCACTATGGAGGCTTTGAGCTATGACAAATTAGTATCACCATTTATTTATAATGCTAATAATATTTCATAGTGCTCGCTCTTTACCAATGAAAACATTATCTTTTTTCTATTTTTTTTTAATTAAATGATTCAACTCTCCAACTTCCTAAATAATTTGCCTAAGGCAATGGTCATCAACAGTCAAATCAATTACATGACTGAACATGACATACAAGAAAATTTTAAAATATATCTATATAAAGAAACTTTAAAATATATGTACTAAGTTACCAACCGAATGACAATAAACAAATACGAACAAGTGTCAAAAACTTTAAATTAACTCATCTGTATGTCAATTCACTAATTTGTTTATCCTTTATTCTTTTTTAGGCCCTGGCACTCCAGTTTGTTGTCTTAGCATGGTGCAATGTGCTCGTCGCAGAAGGAGCAATGCTTAGTTAGCTTTGCTTTCAAATGAGTTGTATACAGCTCTAGAAGATACTGCTTTTTCTTGGTAAGTTGTTCCATCTCATCAAATGCAAGGCCATGCTTAGATCGTCTGGGTTTTCATCCAAAGGGCACAGGTAGCCTCGGTTGATGTTTTCACTTAAAACAGATGCACTCTTGTTGATTTTTCAGAGTGAGGAGGCATTGCAATGTATGCTTACACGGGGACTCTGGCTCTTTGAAATGCACAGATTGGCACTAATGTAGTTGGAACCAAGGATTTTGTCCAACAAATGAACTTCTAAGCAAACCCCAGTCTAGATCGAGCTCCTAGGTTACCTGCAATCTCTAGGATCAAACTAGTTTGAACGCTATTATAATAAAATTCTGGATTCTGGGCTTGCAACCTGTCAATCCTAGTTGTTCTAGCTGAGATTTGCCTGTAGATGGATTGTTTGAAAATGTCTCCATACCAACTGTGGTAAGCTACAAATTCCCATTCAAATTGAGAACCTGCAACTTCCATTTGAGTTATGTAGCAGATATTTGGCCTATTTTTGAAGACCTGCAGAGTGCTCTAGTTTAAACCATTCCTAAATTGCAACTGGTGTAATTGTTCTTTTTGGAGCTATCCTGGCTGCTGGGGTAAGCAACCCTTGTCATGCAATGGCACACTCCACTCTAATATGGCAGATAACAGTGCCACATCCACATCATTGTTGTTTGGCAACACCTTGGCTGCTACTCCGATGACAGTAGCAAACCCTATAGCAGCAGCTAGGACCTCTACTATGAAGCTGAAGCAGAGTGCCAAGGTAGAGAGGAAAAAAGACAGGAGGCTCCTAAAGTAACTTTTGCGTTTTGCCTAGCCTGCCAAAGGAAGTGACGGTTGTGGAAGATGCAACATTGGACCCTGAGCCTCTGTCGCCCTTTCAATGGGAGGTTGGATCATCTAGTTTGCAGATGTACCTTGTGATAAGCCAAAAGTCGTGGTTGAAGCCCTCAAACAACTCTCCTTTGACCCTAGAATTCCATAGGAACTGTACATGCCGGCACTCAGATGACACAATACAGTGAAGTAGATTCCAATTACATTTAAAGATGTCGCATGTGGAACAGGGTGTGTCGATTCCTCAATGGCAGGTGTCTCCAGTGCAGACCGTGCATAGAAAGACCCAAAGCTCGCACCAAATGCAAATAGTATATTTGAATAGTAAGGGTCTAGGATCCTTACATAACAAACGGAATATTGGAAGAGTTCAAATGGAGTCACAAGGTGGATGTCATTTGCCTGTAGGACCCTAAGCTTTGTGCGGACCAATTGGACTCTTGGAAGGTTGAAACTTCTTTGCAGTGTTGTGCTTGGTTACCAAGGGTAGCAATTTAGCAGTGCAAATCAAAAACTCTCTAGTGCCATGTCTGGATAATGATTCTTAATGGCACTTGTTCATTGAAATTGGTGGAATCAGAACCACTAACATGTAATGCCTTAGAATATTCAATACTGCTGTGAAGCTTGATCCCAAACTCAGGGTAGTAAGAATTGGATTATGATTCATGATTTTAATCAATCTCTATCTCCCATGGAGAAGTCTGAAAACTGGATTTTAATGGCCACTGAGCACCTTCATAGTTTGGTTCAGGACTGTAGCCTGGTTGACTTACACCTTAGAGGAGATTGCTTCAATTGAAGCATTTGGAGAAGCAGGGGATTCAGGATGGCATTATCTCCTGGTGCAAACCCATTAAGTTGCTGTGCAGTAATTGTGTGGTTTCATGCAATGAACAGTTGCTGATGTGTTGGACATCAAAAAGTCAAAGTGGCACAGTAGCACATCAAAACATCAAAGTGGTGCAGTTGCAAACCTGTGCATTTCTGGACAGTACATTTTGTCCTTCAGAGAAGATATGAAAATTTACTGGATAGGGTGGTAAAGAGTTTTCAACCATTTTTTATTCCTCATCGCACTCACAGATTTGCCCTTGTGCAGAAGTAGCATTGTGCAATTTTTGCAACCAAAAAATTGCATAGCAAAGCCATCGAACTACAATCAACAGGGCTCTAATTTTGGTTGGTTTGGCGAAGCAAGGGTGGAGGCTATGATCTCTTGTATGAGTTTTATCAGACCATCACCCCACCAAAATGCAAAATCATGTTCATGATTTGCATAACAGGTATGACATTGTGCATGTATGATCACTAAAGGATAGAGCGTCACAATTATGGCATTTTCACACTGGTCATGATCTGGGATGTTCAGTTGAGGATTACTGTTTACAAGTTATTGTGTTTTTAAGGATTTTCCCCTCACTGCTATTATTGGGGCATTGTTGTGTCTTTCGTGTTATGGTATCATGTTTGTTGTGCCGCTGGCGACCCCAATTTTTTGTAATCTGGAGTATTCTCATTACTTCTTTTTGGGGTTCTGCCTTAAATATATTCTGATCCTTTTTTAGCCAAACATCCCCAAAAAAAAATCATCATCATGATATTTAGGAATAGATTTTATGTTAAAATATATTAAGATAAAATTATAACATTAAAAAAAAAGATTACCTGCACAATAAGAGACGTCAAAGGAAGTGGAGGAGATGCAGTCGCTGCAGCAAGAGCAAAAGCTTCAGCCATCCGTTTTAGTTCAATTAGCCTTAATTTCTCCTCAACATCTTTAGAGCATATCTGTGAAACCATGTGTTCAAAATTTAAATGGAAGAAGATCATTTGAAACACCCTTAAGTCGTTAAATTGGATTTAAACCCAAAATTCCATACATATGGCAAATGCGCAGGTTCCCTTTCAACATAGCTAGACATATTAAGCATTTGTAATAGCTTCATATATAGTTGCCAAAAAATTGTGTTTCCTGTGACCTAGCTGGTTGGTAAGCTTTGTAACACTTATGAATGAAAGGTCATTAGTGCAACCATATGGGAAAGGATTAGATCATCTATGAGCAATCAGCTGACATAAGCAACTTGCATGTGGTCCTAAAAAGCTCTCAATTCTCACATTTCCTACCCATACAAATGGAGGAGAAACACTATTTTATTAAAGAGAAAAGGTAGAAGTCAGTGTACCTGAACAATAAGCATGACTTCTGCAATAACATTTTGATGAATGTTTGACTCTTCAAAATGACTCAAACTGCGTCCTTCCCGAACCTGAGAATAGATCATAGCCACGTTAATACTGCTATCATACCAAAGCTGCAAGATGTCAAAACATGCAAATGTCATAGTATCACCTATGAAGAGCAAATTAGTTTAAATATGAAATAAAACCGCGATAGCTTCAGCAGGTGGTTAAAGGTGTGACTTTGCAAAGTATAGCTCACAAGTTGAATTCACTTAGGTGATGATTAGCAATTCTGTATACCTTGGGGTACTTAAGATCTTGAATTTCTTTGATTCTTAAAATATATATAAGTCCAAAAACTTGATTGCATGTATCAATTAATAAGTCTAGATTTTCATCTATTAATAAAATGCCAGGTTTGTTCCTCTTTGGTCAGGAAAAACAATATAATACACAACTGAATATTTAAAAACATCACTTGGGAATGCAATCCCAAGCAATTATTTGAAGTAGAACAAACAAACAAAACCAATAGTTCTAAAACTCAATTAGGAAACCAATCCCGCTTTCCCACATTCCCAACACAATCGCTTCAACAATGAAAGTCAAAGGGCCTTTATTTTTTCTTTTGGCGATAAAATGAAACCTCATTGCATGCCAATGCCATAATTTGTAAGGTAGTTAAGGATGGGACTTTGCACTGCATGGATTTGCAATATCCAATCATTGAGGGTCTATGGTATCTTGAGTGCATTCATTCATTCATCATCCTTGCCTTGCCCCAACAATATGGAGTCAGCTACACTATGGTAAATTTAAATTTATTCATATCATCTTCAATGGTTCCTTCCCATGCCTTTTGAAGTCTTCATCTTAGCAACTTTCCGCAACTGTGATCTAGCAACCTTTATTGAGAGGTTCAATATCTGGTTCTTAGACATGACCAAACCATCTAAAACAACATTCTTGTAGCTTATCCTGAGGTCATTATGTTCTTTCAATTCATGTATCCAATAAGTTGATTACATGTGTCCCACAAAGCCTAACAAAATTTATAAAACCAAAAACTTACAGTTAATAATCGCCAAAATCCTTTATTTTGATACTTGTCCCACAGTGACAATTCAGATGAACGAATAAAATTTTGTAATATCATTGCATATTGACAGGCAATGCTTGAAACATTGGGGCAATCTGAAGGTTCTTCAACTGCTGTTACACCTTCTCTGTAATTTGAAGATACAGCGGTAAACAAAGTGCTTTTCCAGGAATGGTCAAATACCTTGAAAATAATTAACATACATAACACCACGAACCTGAAGTTTCCTAGCAGAAAACCCACAACTCTTTCTCCAGTTCCAGAAAGGCCAATTGTAAATTCACATTTGTTGCGGTAACCATTAACAAGAGGAGACCTCACTATACCTTCAAGGTTGCATGCAATATCACCTGCCCATTTACAATTATCAGAATACAACAATTGCATTCCTTATAACTGAAGTTGAAAACAATAGCATGAGTGCATAGTATCTCAAACTCCACTGTTATTTTGTAGCACCTCAATTGAAAAGACTCTAATCCAGTAAAGTTAACAAATAGGAACACTGACTTGTGCCCCAGTGTCAACAACTAATTGTATTATTATTTCTCATAGCATCTACTACCTTGATTTCTTGCAGAGTGAATCCACTGAGGAAGAAGTGATGCAGTTGGGCATGCCTTCCTTGCATTTCGAGTCTTCGTGAAAGAAACAAAAAGAAACAAAAGACAAATCAGAATTAGTTCAAAATACCAATATATTCTTGAATGCAACTGGAATTTAACAATCTTCATGACACAGCAAAGGCATGTTGATACTGAACCAAAAGTTAGAGTGAACTTACAAGCTTTTTAAGAAGTTGTGCAAGAGAATTTTTCTTCTTTTGTAACTGTTCTTCATAAGGCATGTCAGCAAGTGGAGTAACAGCATCACGGGCCTTCCTCTGCTTTACAACAGATTTACTCTCAGCAGATTCCTTGTTTTCAATTTGCTCAGGAACATCCGTTATCGCAGTATCAGTTAAAGATTGTTTCCCATCATTATTCTCAGATTTTTCTACATCTGCACTCTTCAACCCCAGATTGTCTCTACCTCCACTCATTAATTTGTGCTTCTCCCATGAACGTGGCTGAACATTTGCTAGTTTTATGCTCTTTTTATTTACCACGTGTCCATTCAATTTCTGTGATTAAGTCACTTAACAGATCAGGTGTCATGCATACAACCATCCTCAATGATTATTTACCTATAACATGAAGTATGAATTTATAGTTACTTGTCTATACCTCAGTAGCTGATGTAACATCCTCTGCACATGAGAATTCAATGAAGCCCACACAACTCAATTTGTTCTTCTTAGCACTAACATAGGAAATTTTCTGCAACAAAAAGAGAACTCAAAAAATTGACTTGGTGTCCAAAGAAAATTATTCAAAGACACAATGATTATAAATTACCAAACAACTATGCAATTTCTCTCTAGTCCCATCACCCTGAAGATTAAACCTAGCCTACCTTGACATATCAGTTTAGATATTACTAGTTGATAATATGATGGTAATTTATTTTGATCATTTTATTAACTATTTTTTCAACATTTAATCTTGTGTTTTGTTGACAGCTTTTTTTTGAATAATTTGATTTGTGTTTCAACTTTTTCCATGCAGTAGGAATGAAAGCTGCTTCCTTCAGCAGAAGCATGCGCAAATCTGGATGTAGTAGACACCTTTAGAAATCAACCAAGAAGACCATCTAAAAAGAAGTCAACATACAGAAGGCCCAAACAAGGTACCAGCAGATTCCAAAGAAATAGGCAGAGAAGGTCTTATCCAGTCAGGCCTAAAACGTTTCATCCCAACAAATATATGAGAAGAAGAAGAGGAACAACTACCAATGAAAGATCGGTATGTTGTTACAATTGTAAAGAACAAGGGCATTACACTTATGAATGTCCAAGAAAAATAAAAAAACCCCTGCCAAAGTAAAAGCTTTCTTTCAAGAATATGCAGAAGAATGGGAACCGATTGAGAGTCAAGAGCAGTTAGAAGAATGTCTACAAAATAATGAGAAGGTGTATAGGCTGCAATTTGGTGACACAGACTCAGAAACTTCAGAGGAGGAAGAATCATTTAACATGTTCATGGCCAAAGGAGGATGGATAAGTAACGAAGAAGAAGAAGAAGAAGATTGGAATTCAGAAGAATTAGCAGAGCTGGAAAGATTTCTACAACAAACTGCAGATGAAGAAGAAGATGAAGAGTTCTCATCTGCCAGTACAGCTCATAGTTTTACTAACCCGTTTGCCATGCAGGTATCAGACACGCCAGGACCCAGTGGTTTCCAGGGAGATGATGAAGACGAGAAAACATCCACCTTCTGCTCTGAGATGTAATCCATATCATTGGCAATGGATTTACCCAAATAATTCCAGAAGCTATTTTGAATGTCAAATATTATAGCTAAGAAGAAACCACAAAAAATAAAATAGAATAAATATGTGACCATAAAGCAAGGACTCCTGACCAAAAAATGAAATTAAGGATAATGACTAACAAATTATAGAATCATTTAGAAGGGAGCCATGGTATGCCACTTCGTTCTTAAGTCAAAAGACATAGGTTCAAGCCTGGGTACAACAACTCAACAAGAGGTTAGGCTTTCTCCCATCTACCTTTCAGAACCCCACTTAGTAAGATAAGCATTGAGCCACTGGATGATGATGCCTTTTTTTAAGGACCATTTAGAAGCAATCCTTGAATGCTTCACCTTCAGCACATAAATACTCCAAATTCTAAAACAACTATTAAAGTTCCAACTGTAAGCATTAAACCATCTATACAACAGAATATGGATATTATACCTCTACAAAGATTTTACAAACTGCAATAATTATATTATGTTTTGAATAGTTATCATATTGAACTGGAATTTTTACAATTTTTTGTGATTATTATATGGAAATAACGTAAAACATAACGGATTAGTGACTACAGATTCATATAGAACTTTCGATGTTATAAATACATTTAAAATCATTTGTACAAATCTCATAAATGTGTCATGTAAAATTGCTGCATTTTTATGGTAGAAACTAAATATTGTTAAATAGTAGATGAACAAAATACGCACTCTTTGGGATGAAATAATTCAAAGTGACGTTGTCTCAACAAATATTAACCAAAAAGCATGGCAAAACTGACATGAAAATATGGTTTTGTCATCTTCATCATATAACTAGTGCCCAGTGTTGCAAGACTCACAGAGTTTCAGTGAGTACTCACAGAGTTCCAGGTTCTTGGAAAAAAATGGGTCGCTCACAACCCACAAACCAGAGTTAAAATTCTGAACCCACGAGCCAAGTTGAAAGGTGAAAATTTATAAGAGAAAGGATGACCCGAGTTTTGACCAAGTCTTCCAAGTAACTCACCAAGTACAAGTTCATTCTGGGGAAAACGAGTGACTCGCAGAGTCCGAGTCTCGTAACACTGCTAGTACCAACTATTATTCTACTTGCATTCATTTACATCTTGTTAATTACTAAATTCTTATTATCAATGCGGACAAATGTTTGGGATATCAAATTATAGATAAGATATCACAAAAGAGGAAATAATTGTGTGGAAATGTCTATTTAGTTTTGTAGACGTTTTCCCATTGAATAATGCCGGGTTCATGTTTTGCATATGTACAAATGAAAAACAGATATTTAGTATTTGAGTCCTATGGAGGACATGAGGAGGTGAAAGTTGGCGAATGATGCATCAAATTTCGTCAAGTAACTAAAACGCACCAAATTGATCACGAATTGGAACAACGATTATGAAACAAAATGAACTAGAGCTTTACCATTTGTTAATCCTTCTTCGTTGAATTGATCATAAAATAGAAGTATAAAACCTAATCAAATAAGGCAGATGAAGAGAAAGAAAATAACAAACGTGTCTTTACTGTCGTTTTCGGTAATGAGCTTGAAGTACCGAAAGAAGCAGATGAAAGAAAGAAAAGCTTTCTCCGGAAACTCAATCAAAAACACAACAGCAACTGCATCCATACACCAGAAAACATCGTACAAATGGATGTCGCAACAGAGAAAGAGGCCCCTACCAGACGTTCAAGAAGTTCCTTTAAGCGATCATGGTTCCAATTCTTTGGTAGATTAAGAACGCACTTGCGAAGGTGAACGACACCTCCGCCTTGTGATTCAGCCGCACCTTCATCCTGTGCTACATGCTCCTCTTTCTGCTTCTGATCCTCCTCCTGAGGAGAGGTCATTTTCATGATCTTTTGAGCTCGCTGAGAGGTTGGATCCCAGGTGTTATCAGGGCGCGGCCTCAGCTCGTGCTCACCATGAGCAAACCTGCACTTATCACCGTGCTTGCAGTCCTTGGTAGGCCTCCGGAAAAAAGAGCACAAGCTGGTCTTCCACAGCTTGTCGTTGCCATGTTCATCTTCGTTCTTGTTCTCGTTCTCGTTCTCATTCTCCTCCTCGTGCTTTCTCTTGCCGCAGTGCTGGTCCTTGGCCTCGCCCACCTCGCAAACCTGGGAAACCCCCGATTCCTGATTTTCTTCTGCTTTCGAATCCTCCATTGTCATAGATGGATGACGTATCGCACTCCGCTTCAGCGAACTTCGTTTTAAGTTGCTTGCAGACGTTCCAACACCAGCTGGGGTTAAATGATCCCACTGCAGATTTGTGGTTTTCCAATTTGTTCTTTCGCCTGGAAAATAAATAGCGTGTGGAAAGTCCCCCGTGTTCTGTGCTTTTGTTGAGATACCGGCCGTGCTTTTGCTCTGCGATTCATCCGCGAGCGTTAGAAATAACAGGTTAAACTATGGATCTCCAAAGAATAGTGTGAATTTGCGAGACGTTTTACACGATTTACCCTATTTTGAACGCAGAAAATTTCCAAAAATTTTAAATGGAATTTTTAAAAAACATAAAATTTATTTTAAATTTCATTATAATGATGGATATAATTTTTCTAACACTATTAGTTTGGGTATTATTCAATAAAAAAGAGAAGGTGAAATTATCAGTGGTATTTGCTTCCTTAAAGGTGCAGCCTGCTCCTCAAGCCTCTATTCATTTTAAGGCTTTCGCTTCAAATTCTTTTGTTGATTTTATTAAGAAAAATTGTTATTCATATGCATACTTTTTGTGAAGAACAAGTTGCTTATGGAAAGTTTAGCCAAGCATGTAAAATAGTATGTCAACATAATGGAGATAATGCCTTAACTCCTTGTGTTAGTCTAATAAAAAAATACTTAACTTTTAATTGTATTAAAAGGTAGTTATGCACAATATTATTAGGTAAATTTTGCAATTTTTTAACAAAAGGAAGTGGTTTGTTGAACTTGAGGGTTTCTTACGAAGTTTTTGTAGTAGAAATTTTTGTGACAAGGAATGATCTAAAGATAGAAAATACTAATGTCTCTTAAAAGTGTAGAAACTACAAAGAATTTTAAGGCTTTTGATTTTATTTTACCACATGATTTATTTAAATCCATGTCTAAAGATATCGCTTCACAATACATTTTTTTGCAAATTATTGGATTTGTTTTCCCGAATAAGAGTTTTACACCAGTGATTCAAACTATCCTTGAACACTATGGAATTAATGTTTTGCATACCGGCTATTTTTCTAAGTCTCTTTTGCTTGTTGAACTAGCTAATTCTGAAATGGTTCAAAAATCATTAGATCCTAAAGTTTTTATGGATTAGTCTAATGCTTTTATTGCTCAAGAATGGAAAGTGGTTTTTGATCCCTATTCTTCTTATTACTCTAAAATTCCTTACTAAATTGAATTCGAAAATCTTCCTCTCATTTTTTAAAGTGTTGAAAGCGAAATTATTGGCAACATTGACATAATCCTAAAGACAAAGTAAAAGCCATGTTATTTGAATCTATCCTATTCTCAATAAAAAAGTTGCTCTTGAGGAAAAAAAACAACAATTTTCACAAAAGGCAAATAATAGTAATTTTCAACCAACATAAATGAAATCTTTTTCAATAAGTTCTTAACCTTTTACTAATCCTTTTAATTCTAAAGATACCAACAAACTCTTGATGTCTAAAGAGAATTCCTTTTTAGAAAAATATAAATTTTCAACAAGGACCACCCAAGGAAAGATTAATGCAAATGGATCTCACTTAGTGCAACATAAAAAAAAAGAAGACTACTGATATTGCTTTCAATTTAAAAATCCTAAAGGTATCTAATTCTTTTTCTACTTCTACTACTATTTCAAATGTTTTTTATCCAACAATGTTTTTTAACTTATTAAGGACAAGGATTATGAGACAAATGTTGAGCTTGAAAATTCAAGAATGAGAGGCTCCTCCTCCACATCACAATGTCAGTTTTATCATAGAATGTTCAAGTTGTTCCAATAGGTCCCAAGTAAAGATTGTCATGAAGTATCTTTTCAAACTAGCATTATCTCCAGATTTTCTTTTCTTGCAAAAAATTAAGATTTCAACTCATGATATTAGTTTTGGTGGTAAATGCATTTTAAAAAATTGCATTGTTTTTTCTACTACTCATGAAGTTAATAAAGCGGTGTTGCTATTCTTGTTAATAAAAACTAGACTAGGAAAGTTTTAAATTCTATTTTTGATAACCTTGGAAGAGTTATTTGGATTATTTATCATAGTGAAAAAGGTGCCTTTGGACTTTGTAATATTTATGCTCCTAATAGTTCGAAAGATTGATTAGAGGTTTGAAAATATCTTCCATCTCAACCTAAAATTCCTTGAATTATTGGAGGTGATTTCAATATGGTTGAAAGTCATTTAGATAAACTTGATGGTCTTCCTCCTAATGTCTTCTCAAGAAAAAAAAGATTGGTGCAATTTTAAAGAAAAATATTTTCTTTCTGATTTTAGCTCTTTATTTCTATCTCATTTAAATAAAAAGCATTATATCTTATGTAATTATCAATAAGGAAATGATAGAATTTATTATCAACTTGATAAATCTTATATCTCTAATATTTCCTTTTGGAATCCTAAATAGAAAGTAGAAGTGCATACAAATGCTACTTTGTCAGATTATTTTCCTATTAGCATTTTTCTTTCTAGAATTAATTTTTCATTCTTTTAAAAGCATGAGCTTTTTCATATGAATACTAATATGGTCATAGGACCTAGTAGAAAAAACATTTTGAAGTCTTTATGAAATGCAAAAAAAATCCTACTAATAATAATGGTTGGATTGACTACTAGTAGCAAACTATCTATAAAGTTAGAAATTATGGTAGATGGTTTGGAAAGAAATTTATTAAGTGTAAGTGTCAAGTTGAAGAAAATCTTGTAGAATCTAAAAAGTAAATAAAGGATCATCACCTGGAGCCATAATGCTCATCTCACTACGTGAGGTCCTAAGAGGATTAGTAAATGAGTAAAAGCCTAACCTTTTTAAGTGTCTATGCCCAAGCTTGAAACTAAGTCTTCAACTTGAGAAAGGAGCAATTTACCATCACACTAAATGATAGTCTCTTTGATTTTGAAACTCAAAAAGCTTTGGGTAAAGCAAGTCAAACTAAACAATGTTAGGATACTTTTGAAGCTAAAAGTGCTATTACTAAAAGTTGTATGGATTGGCTAAAAATTGAAGATGAACCTTATAAGTAATTTTTTAAATTTCTAAAAGAAGTGATTAAGTATCTACATTGGAATAACTTTATGTAAATGATTCCATCATTAAAGATCCTAAGATTATTAATAGTTTTTTAGTAAACCATATTTCTTCTACTTTTTCATTTGAAGATTTTAGCAAAGAATCTTTCAAGGCCTCTAGTATGCATATTCCTCATCTTATAACATAAGCACATCAAAATATTCTTGAAGTAGAAATTATAGTGGAAGAAATCAAAGTAGTAGCCTTTAGTTTAGCAAATGGTAAAACTCTAGGCTTTGATGGTTTTCCTATTGAATTTTTTAATGAAGCATTAGGACATCATTAGAGATGATTTCTTTCATGTTTTTCAAAAATCCATTAAAAAAATTTCTCTTGGTAAAAATATTAATAAAGGTATTATTCATCTTCTTCCTAAGAATGGAGATCTTCAACATATTGGTAATTGAAGGCCTATTGCTCTTCTTAATAATACTTATAAAATTCTAGTTGAATACATGACTTGTCAAATTTAGAAGATTATTGAAGATATCATTAGAACTAAGCATACTGGTAATGTTAAAGGTAGACATATCTTAAGTAATGTTATTGCAACTTGGAAGAAAATGTAGCGGGCTTTTGATTCCAACTAAGACATTACTTTTATTAAGTTACGTTATGCTAAAGCTTATAACAAGATTGAATGAAATTTCATTATTTCTTATCTCTATAAACTAGGATTTGGTGATTATTTTATTTGTCTTGTTTGTACCTTGCTCNAAGCTTGATAAAAGAAAAAAAAAAGTTCATCCTTCTTGGCAAAATTCTAGTTATTAAGAAAATGCTTCAGTTACTCATCCTTCATGTTTATTACTCCAGTTATTGGACTCCTTCTAAAACTTCTTATAATAGATTGGATCATATTACCCATCAGTTTCTTTGGCTTGCTAAGCAACATAGAAAAGGTTTTTCTAAAGTTGTTTGGGATATTTGCACTAGTAGTAAGAAAGATGGAAAACTTGGCCTCATTAATTATCATAACCAAGGTATTTCTGTTGTAGCAAAATGGATTACAAAGTGCATTAATGAAGATGTTGTTTGGATGCTTCTTTTCAGAGATATACTTATGCAAAGAAAACCTAAAAATAATAATAGTTGATCTTCTAATAACTTTCTTCATTGTCTTCTTTTTCCTTAATCCATTTTCATTTCTAGTTCTCTAATTCTTAAACAAAATTGAAAGACATTGTGCAAGCTTAGTAAATATTGGAATTACAATAATATTACATTTTTAGAAAATATACTTAAGCAAATTAGCCCATGGTGACTTTCTTTTAATAAAATAGCTTGGGTTACTAATGCATCTAGATTTTGTACCCCTTGGAACAAATTTGATGTTACTACAATATATTATCTATGTATACATGATATATGGATTACTTGGAATGAAGCTTCTAGCCTCTATGGTTTGAATAGAATGGGAAAAAAGAATATAAAAAATTAATTTTTAATCTTGAAAATTTATTTAAAGTTGAAAACATTTGCATCATGCTTTTCCAAATATTTTTTTGGAAGGATATGTTTTCCCTTTTAATTTGAAAGTTGTTTATGAGATTTTTACAAAGAATGATTTTATTTATAATAAATTCAAAAATATCTAGAAAATGTAATTATCATCATACTTTTGAATGAGAAAAAGGAAATATATTTAGAGAGCTCCTACATTTCGTAAAATTCATATTTTTTATGGTATCTTATTCATCAAGGTCTTTCTATTGGCACTCATCTTAAACATATGATAAATATTTCTCCTCAATGTCCTCTTTGTAGAAGTGAAAACTCATTTTCACATGTTTTTTTGAGTGTGCTATTACTCAACATGATTGGAAATGAATATTCAGAGTTTGTAACAACTTTCAACCAAGGATCAATGAAGTTATTCTTGGTGATCAGCTTACTTTGTCTACTTCTTTTCTTTGCATTTGGAATTTTCTTTGACCACCTGTTCTAATTTATTTGGAAGCTTCAATGTGTTTTATTTTCTAGTAGCAAGAGCATAAATATGACCTCTCTTTAGGTCAAATACTAAATTTTCAAAGATGTCGCTTTTCTGTTACAACTTCAAGTAAAAAAAGTTCTTAGTGAAAGATGAATAATTAAATTTTTTTCTTCAGGATTAATTTCTTTTTATTTTAGAGGCTCAAGGATGGAAGCTTTTGGCTTTTTTTGTTATTTGTTCTTTATTTATGGCTGATGCATTTTTTTTCTTTAAAAAAAGTTTTTTCCTTCTTTATAAGAAATCTTTTAGTAAGAAGTAAAAACTTGTGAGGACACTTCTAAATAAGGGCAAGAATTAATCCTTTTCCTATTCCAAAGAGAACATTTTTCAAGATTGGTTGTGAGGACGAAAATCTAAAATGGCATTCTAAAATTTTTTTTTCTTGTTTGCCAAGCAAGTACTCTTTTGTGATGTNTTTTTTTTTCTTGTTTGCCAAGCAAGTACTCTTTTGTGATGTATTACTTGTATATAGTTTTTGTAGAAATATAAGTGTCATATAATATAAATTTAATAGTAAGTGTGGTTGAATAACTAATTAAAATCAAGCTTCAATGATAAATTTTGATAAAACTTCAACGAAATTTTCGAATAATAATTAAGGAGTTTCAATGAAATTTGGAGATAATAATTAGACAGAAAAAAGATTTCATTTTGGAAGAGATATAGGGATTTTGCTCAAGGATTCTATGGGTTAGATGATTAAAAATTTAAGAATTCTAATCTATATATTATTTTATATTAGAATGATTTTTATGAATTTGACATGCAAAGTAAATATTTACAATTAAATATTTGGGTAAAATTTTTGTAGCACATCATAAAAAAATTTCATGATAGGAAAGGTTGAATGTCAAATTCATACACTATTTCAAAGTGAAAACTTTACAGTGGGACTTTTCAAAACTCCTTTACTATTCCTTAGTGATGAGCAGCGAGGTGCCCCTATGCCCAACCATACAAATCACAAGAATTCATGCACAATCCAGTCAAATTCCATGGATGGGACTAGTTGTGTATCTAGATCGTTATACCTTGATTGTAGTTTGTTGTCTTCCCACTTGAACTAGTGGTAGCTTTGTCACATATGGTTTAGTCCAAAGTGAGGTATATGATGTTGTCTAATCCTATGCTACTCCTAATGACAATAAAGAGATAAATTAATTAAGCTAATGAACAATGAAAAGTAAAACTTAAACTAGCCTAGATGTAATGAGTATTTGTTCCTAATTGTCCGCACATGCCTTGGACTTCATATAGCCACCACTAGAATTGCCAAGCATATGTCACTAGGTTTGCCAAACAATACACTACTAGATTAGCCAAGCACTTACACTTAAGAACTTGTGATTGGTCATACTGATTTTGCTTAATGACATGAATTGTAAAGAGTAATGAATTGAAATATTAACTAAGGAAAATAGTAAATAATTAAACAATTAAAAGTAATAATAATCTAAGTGGATTCTCCAGTGATGGAGGTAATCTTGATCTTTATTTCCGATTATGTAACATGTCCAAGTACGTCACACTCGAATAAGAATGTTGTACAATCACAAACATCACATCGTGGGCATGCACTAGGAATAACAAAATTGGAAATAAAAAATCTATGAAAAAGCTAATTGAAAATTGAAACTAAAACTATATCCTAATCGTGCATCCAAGTGTTGTATTTATAAGCTAGCATGGAGGAGATGATATTGAATATTCAACATTTTTTCTTTGGACTTGATATCGTGTATTTGATATTGGATATCCAATATTAGGATTGACATAATCATGATTCATCATATCCTCACAACTGAATAAAAACTCATCCTCGAGTTAAACAAAACGAGGAATAAGTTCTTTACAAAATGTTGGAAAGGTATGGAATTATTGACTGACTCAAATAATCAAACAAAAAAATGGACTCTTACATGTTGCAGTGGTGTTTCATAAAAATTTGGACATAATATTACAAGACACAAAATCAAGGAAGCTGATGTAGTTCCTAAAGGTGGTGGCTGCTCCATCGATCATTTCCCTTTGTTGCTAGGCTTCTGAAATTGGTAATGGTTGAGGAGTGCCTACAAATTTTCTTCTTCCATTCATGGGTCCTGTACCATCCAAGTTGCTAAACTGATGTGTGCTAGTGTCAGTACGTCCCAAGGACATGGCAGTTACAAAAACATTTTGTTGACCTTCATGTACCAAGCCACAAACTGTTGTTGCTCTTCTTCAACTTCCCTAGCCTTTTCTTTGAATTCATGATAATCTGTGAGTCTCTTGGTTAGGTCTAAAGCGACATGCTTTTGTCTATGATGGTAATTTTTAACCACTTGAAGTTCTGAGTTTGCAACATGAAGTTTCTACAAAGCGACTTTTCTGTCTGCAAACTCTTTCTCATATAACGCATAAGTGGTTGCTACCTATTTCTCTAGCTCGCTTTTAGGCTGACCTACTGTTAGCATGGCTAGGTTGGCATATCTAAGGTTAGCCAACACCATGTATTCCTTTAAATCTTTGATCTACAAGTTCTTATTTTTTTTACTTCTGCCTAATGGACCAATGCATAGCTATCTAGAATTGGTTGCCACTTAGGATTTTGTGTTGACATGGATCCAATGTGGGCTTTGGCCATCTAGATTTCTTTTCCGTTTATTTGCTTGTACATGCCTACCTGGTCGCAGAAGTGTTTTTTTAACTTCTCATGTTTTTTGGCCTCATTTTGCCATGCTCTTATTTCAATTGCAGACTTTTGTTAGATGGTGTAAACCTCCTCCATCAAGAGCATTCTATTTTCTCAAGCCAGTTTGCTGATATCCTAGTTGGCCCTCATCAGTTTTTCTCTTAACTAATGGACACTTTCTTCTAGAAAATTCTTTTATTTTTCAATAGTGGTTAACTATGAGTTCTCTTCAATGAGTTATTTATTCTCTTCCTGCATGGTAATCAATGCCTTTTTATGAGCATAAGACTGTGCATTAGTAGTAGAGGCATTCCAGATTGCCTTTTCCTTTTCTTACTCTTCAACTTTGTTCTCCTCGGTTAGCTTGATTAGCTACTCTATTCTAAATTGTTCTAGCTGGTTAGGCACAATAAATCAGGCAGGATCTCGTTGTTCAACTCTTAGGCCAAATAGCTCTTATTACAAATGTTACACCTCCACTTCCATGTGTTTTTCCCTAACCTTAGCCATGACCAACTTTTCCTTGGTGGTGATGAGGTTTAATTAGGCTACAGTGACATCATTGGGGATGTCAAACAAGGTGGTCATTTCTTACCCTGTTTGTAGTAGTTGGTCTAACACATCCTCATTTGTTGTAGGAGTCATCAAAGTCCCAATGAGCATTTGTGCATCTCTAGTCCCAGTCAGATCTACTGGGGGCACAACAAGCACATTGAATGATTCTTTGATGTGATCCATTATTACATTTGCTACACCTACTGCATTTTGATGCTACATTACCACTACTATGGCACCTTCTTCCATTTCAAGCATCACTTAAAAGGATGCAGCATTACTAGAGATTTGTTTGAACCACTAGGATTCTCCTTCTAATTACAGTGAGATCTATCCCCTTGTCAAACCTACCAAGATGGTGGACTACATGGCATCATCAATGACTCTAAAGAGGCTATATTCCTCCCTGCTTCCCCAACTCAATGTTTCAATAATTTTTTGCAAATGGCTCATTGCCAACTTGTAGTCTTATGATGGCAGAGGTGCAACTTGTGGCTCATGACATTGTTCAAGCTCTTGCTTAGCTTCTTTCTCAAGTTTTGCTTCCTTCTCTGGTTCTACTTCTTCACCAAGGTCTTTCATTGGTGTTATCGATTTAAGTAATTCGATGAAGAAAGCATTATGAGCCTTCCCGAGGATGTCATTTGTGTACCACAAGATTCCAGCGTGCTTACATAGCTTTCGAATGAGGCAAGGGAATGGAAGTGTTGGCTTTCCTACCTTCTTCTTTTGAAACCACCTCTGAATTTCTATGCAATATAACTAGGGAAGGTTGGCCACGTATTTACCCATTTGTATGGCACTTCCCTTGGCTGCATACATAGAGATCCCGTTGAGCCCTTTTGTGGGGAAGAGGTGATATGTCCCGATCTTGAAATAGGTCCTCTCCTCCAAAGTTAATTCATGATATGCTTTGTCATCCTTGTCATATGCCTACCTCAGCCACAACTTTCTAATGTTGGGGTCAAATCTTGTAGATAGATGATCTAACTTAGCCCCCTCATTTGATAGATTGATAGCTTCTACAATTGCTTTGACTAAGAATAAGACATTAACTCTGCAGGTGTTGACAATGGTGCCTTCATCTTTGTTGTGCCAGAATTGATATGTTTCACTAAGATACCACTCGTCACTGTTTGAGAGAATAGGCCACAAAGGTGATGCTTGAAGCTGTGTTCGAACCACTTTTGGAGTAAACTCCATAAATGGGCCAAATTTCATTTCCACAATGACTGTGGTCCACATGGATTTTTCTTGAATTGCTTTAAGGCATTATATGGACACATTAGATGTTATCCCTATGCAGGAGCTTCAAGTTCTATGACCTCTCCTTGGAAGGGTTGAGGTTAGGTCCATAGGTTTGGAATAAGTAGAAAATTAGTTTTATGCACCAAAGGCATTAGAAGGTGGAGTCGTCATCATTAAAAGCTGTGGAAGATGCAAGAAAAAGGACGTTAAACTGATGTTATGGAATAGATCAATTGACATGATAAGGAAAAGCGTGAAATTTAACAATGAAGCACTTGGAAGATGAACAATGTTGTGGTTATGCACACAAGTACAAGTCACAAAAGGTACACAAGTGGGTCCTCCCTAAAGTAGGCTTCAGCCTATGATGCCCTTGTGTAATCACACCTAAAAATGTCTATAGGCACTACAGGGGTTGAATGCAATGCATATTGGTGAAACAAAACACACATGTTGAAACCAGCAATTTGAGATAACAACTCTATGTTACACAAAACCCCAAGCTAGGATCATGTAGACAACGAGGTGAGATGGACTATAGAAAGCATTGTAGAAATTGGGACCTGAGGTGTCTTACCAGAGGCATAATAAATCCTTTATGTTATTAATGGTTAAATAATCATGAGCCCTTCTGTCAAAGATTCAAACCAAGTGCAAATCATAGTGCAGTGACATCACATCATTTCATCACTTCAGCTAACAACTATAAGACTATCATAGTTGCAAGGAGTAACATCACTTGGCATTTTGTCCAAGGGAGGAGTAGATTTATGTCATGTTCTTTTTATTTTTGTTTTTTTTTGAAGGTTTAAGAAGTTGCCAACCTTCAAGCATGGGTACATGTCTTTCTAGTGGGACCATAGAAATTATTCAGTATCTTTTTATGGTACTCTTACTCCCATTTTTTGTTAGATCTACAAGGATATAATTACAACCTTAGCAACATGATAAAACATATAGACATTGCCAAAGAGAATCCACAAATCTCCTTGATGTCATACCCATCACATTTTCCCTTGGTTCTTCACTTTCTATCTAGGCATAATGATTATGAATTTATTTTTAGGTTGGATGATTAAAAAGAATATCATTATGACCAGAGTAAGAACCTCTTATTAATGGAATGAGTGGATGGATGACATTGTCTGACTGTCTGAATAATCAGTTCCTTATGACTCAACAACATAGAGAAAACCTCATCTCAATGGGCTACATGATCATTTTATTCACAAGCGATATTACATAACAAAGAAAATAAAAACAACAAAATAGAAAAATTTGGAAGGAATCAAAAAAATTATATCAAGAAATAAGAAATTAACAAAAAATTGTAAAAGAAAAAGATGGAAAACACTTATGAATCATGAAGATTAGAATGGGGGATGTCCCCCATGACTAAACATTTGGCCATGACAATGATTAATAAGTGGATAGATAGGGTCCATGCATGTATAAAACATTGGTAACCATTCATTCCCAAGCCAATGGGTATCTTTTGATGTTGCAGTGGTTGGGTAGACAAATCATTGATCACACACTTAATTGTTAAATGTATGATGGGTTAGGGTATGAGGTGTGGTAACGTGATGGATGTCTAGCCCATGATTGCATCCTTGATCATGATATGGTACGCATGGATTTTTTGGTCTCCCCACACTCATAGATTTATTGCTTAGGTTTGGAATTGGAGTAATAATGGATGGTGGCCCTTGTGTAGGATTAGAGGACAATGATGGTGAAAAGGTAGGATATGCACCAAATTGGCATTGTGTTGGTTTAAATGATGTGGTCAGTCCATGAGTGTTTTGCTTTCACCTACAACCCTTCCTAAAGAAAGGATGTTTCCAAGCTTACGGTGAAAACCTAGTAGTATTAGCATTTCTATGCACATTCACATCACAAGTGGCATTTTTTTGTGGATAGTATGATGCCAAACTTTCCTATGTCACTGGTAGCGGTGTGTGATGAGGTGAAGTATGAGAATATTAAGAGTAGGATGTATGGTAAGAGGGGTGAGGTGGTGATCCCTTAGGGGATGTCATGAGTTAATGAAACTTGGGAGAGTGAGAGTGGCAATTTGAAGTAGAGGACATAGAACTAGTTAGAGAACTAGGGTGTTGAACATAATATCCATGTGGTTTCGACAGATAGGAAGGATAGGGTTAATTTGGTGGTGGCCTCCCCCATGACTATGGTTGTTGCCATTGTGGTTGATGACAGTGTTGAGGTAGCTAATAAGTCCTCCTAGGATAGTACGGTTGGTTGTGGGGTTGTATATAATTACCATATGGAAAAGGAAATCTCTCGGGCATGTGCTTCCATACAAAATTTTGGTTTAATGCACTTGCCTAATGCTCATGTAGATGCAACAAGACCGGACAATGACCCTTTGGATTGTCATATATGCAGATGTCACATCCATTTTCTTCATCTGTGGTTGAGGCTATAGCCTCACTTTCTTTAGCCACTTTTCTTGTTTGCTAAAAAGTGTTCCTAGCTGTTTCTTGATTCTATATCCTTTGTTTATTATGACTACCTAGTTTTTGTTGCATGATCTTCTCCTTGATCATCTTAATGAGAGTTGTAACATTTTCATATATCCATTGTAACATCCTATTAAACTTTGCTTCAAGTGCATCAATAGACTTATGTATAACAAGGTTCATTGCAGGATCACCTCATTGAAAGTGGTCTCTTTCTCCTTACCATAGATATGGACCTGCTTCTAGTAAAGATTTGGGTCCTATTGATTTTTCTTAACATTATACTCTCCTTCTTCTTTTGCCACATGCTTGATTAGCTCTTGGATTTGATGGGTTCATAGCTTGTATAATTGACCTGAGGCATACATCCCAAGGATCTCTCTTATTTCATTACGAAGCCCATCTATGATGTGAAAAAGTTACCTTTCCTTAGAGAAAACATGGCTTGGGCACTTATTTAATTAGGAATAATATCTATTTAAGGCCATGTCCAAGGGTTCATGTTGTTCTTGCTTCCATTCTTGGATTTGTCTCTTCAAGTTGGACACCCTTGGATAGGTTTGGTATTTCTTGTTGAAGAGTTCCAACACTATGAACCACTATTGGATTGAATTTGGTTTCAACAGTCTATACCATGCTTCAGCTCTATTAATTAGTGTCCTAGGAAAGAGTTTAAGCTTTTGCCACCCACTTTCAATGTTGTAACAAATATAGGCATCATGAAAGGCTTGTAAATGATGCTATGGATCTGAATCATAACTTCCTGCAAATTTAGAAATATTATTCATATTGAGCCTAGGTAGGTGACTCTCTTTGTGATGCCTGCAAGATATCTTAACTACCTCTGTGATTTGCATTAGGCTTTTAGTGGCTAATAAGGGTTCATCATCATCAGACAGGTTGTGAGGGAAATTTCTATTTCTATTCAGTCGATCGTGACGATGTTGCTTATGTTCATATTGATGTCTTTGATTTCTCCCATGGGTTTGACTTCTGTTTTTATTCCAACCCTCTAGTGGAGCTTTATCTCCATACCTACATTCATCTTTGTGAAAACTAGACATTAAAGGGGGAGAGGAAGATGAGGAACTAGAAGGATTGCCTTGGCTTCTATGGTGTTCCTTAGGGTCCCTTGATTTATCATTTCTCGATTTCAAGAAGGTCTTAGGCCTTGATGCCTCCCTTGGTCTAGGACTTACTTCATCTCTGTCAGGGTTGTCTGCCTTAGGTGAATGCAGTCTTTGAGTGTCATTAGGATGATCATGAACATAAGACATTCCTACATAAGGTTGGTCACTTTAATTTTCCTCACCATATATCTCATTAGTTCTCTAATGAATGTTTTCATTATATGGTGCATTATCATTTCCTTATGAAAGAGACATTATTGGTTTATGATGTGTGTGATTTAATATTTCTTGAAAGATATATCGTTAATGCATTTACAATGATCATGTATAATATACTAATCTAGATAACTAGCACCATCCCTAACAATAGTGCCAATGATGAGTGACAAGGTACGCCTACATCCAACCATACAAATCACAAGCATTCATGCACGATCTCATTGAATTCTATGGATGGAACTAATTATGTATCTAGATTGTTATGCCTTGATCATAATTCATTGTCTTCCCACTTAGACTAGTGGTAGCTTTGTCACATATGGTTTTGTCCAAAGTAAGGTATACGATGTTGTCTAATTCTATGCTACTCCTAATGACAATAAAGAGACAAATTAATTAAGCTAATGAATAATGAAAAGTAAAACCTAAACTAGCCTACATGCAATGAGTATCCATTCCTAATTGTTCGCACATGCCTTGGACTTCGTATAACCACCGTTGGAATTGCCAAACAATACACTGCTGGATTACTAAGTACTTACACTTAAGCACTCATGATTGGCCATACTCATTCTGCCTAATGACATGAATCGTAAAGGGTAATAAATGGAAATATTAACTAAGGAAAATAGTATATAACTAAATAATTAAAAGAAATAATAATCTAAGTGGATGCTATAATGATGGAGGTAATCTCAATCTTTATTTCCAATCATGGAACGTGTCCAAGCATGTCACACTTGAATAAGAATGTTATGCAATCACAAACATCACACCATAGGCATGCACTAGGAAAAATAGAATTGGAAATCAACAATCTATGAAAAAGCTAACTGAAAACTGAAACTAAAACTATATCCCAACTGTGCATCCAAGTGTTGTATTTATAGGTTAGCATGGAGGAGATGATATCGAATATTTGACATTGTTTCTTGGGACATGATATCATGTATATGATATTAGAGCCTTGACATTAGATATATGATATTAGGATTAACATAATCATGATTCATCATACCCCAATGACTGAATGAAGACTCATCCTTGAATTAAACAAAATGAAGAACAAATTCTTTACAAAATGTTGGAAAGGTATGAAATTATTGACTAACTTAAACAATCAAACAAACGAATGGACTCTTACATGCCGCAGTGGTGTTTCACAAACATTTGGACACAATATTACAAGACACAAAATCAGGGAAGCTCATGTAGTTCTCGGAGGTGGTGGCTCCTCCATCGGTGGATTCCCTTTGTCGCTAGGCTTCTGAAATTGGTAATGGTTGAGGAGCGCCTGCAACTTTTCTTCTTCCATCCATGCATCCTATATCATCCAGGCTACTAAATTGATGTGTGTTGGTTTTGGTATGTCCCAAGGGCATGGTAGCCATGGAAACATTTTGTTGGCCATCACGTACCAGGCCATAAACTGTTGTCGCTTTGCTTCGAATGTCCTAACCTTTTCTTTGAATTCATGATAATCTGTGAGTCTCTTGGCCAAGTCTGAAGTGACATCCTTTTGTCTATGGTAGTAGGTTTCAACCACTTGAAGTTCTAAGTTTGCAATGTGAAGTTTCTACAGAGTGGCTTTTTTGTTTGCAAACTCTTTCTCATATAATGCATAAGTGATTGCTACCTGTTTCTCCAGTTGCTTCTAGGCTGACCTATTATTAACATGGTAAGGTTGGCATATCTGAGGTTAGCTAATGCCATGTATTCCTTCAAATTTTCAATTTGTAGGTCTTTATTTTTTACTTCTGCCTGATGGACCAATGCATAGCTATCCAGAATTAGCTTCCACTTAGGATTTTATGTTGACATGCCTACCTAGTCACAGAAGTTTTCTTTCAACTTCTCATATTTCTTGACCTCATTTTGCCACATGATTATTTCAATTGCAAACTTCTGTCAAATGACGCAGACCTTCTCTATCGAGAGGATTCTATTTTCTTGGGCTAGTTTGCTAATATCCTAGTTAACCCTCATTAGTTGTTCTCTTAACTGATGGACACTTTCTTCTAGAACATTCTTTTATTTTTCAATAGTGGTCAACCGTGAATTCTCTTTAGTGAGCTATTTATTCTCTTCCCGCGTGGCAGTCAATGCCTTTTTATGAACATATGACTGTGCATCAATAGTAGAGGCATTCCAAACTACCTTCTTCTTTTCTTGCTCTGCAACTTTGTTCTCCTTTGTTTACTTAATTAGATACTTTGTTCGAAATTGCTCTAGCTGGTCAGGGATAATAAATCAGGAAGGAGCCCATTGTTTAGCTCTTAGGGTGGCTAACTCTTGTTGCAAATGTTACACCTCTACTTCTGCATGTTTCATCATAACCTTAGCCATGACCAAATTTTCCTTGGTGGTGATGAGGTCTGATTGGGCATCATTGGGAATATCAAACAAGGTGGTCATCACTTGCCCTGTCTACGGTAGTTGGTCTAACACATCCTCATGTGCCACAATAGTCATTGAAGTCCTAGTGAACATTTGTGTATCTCTAGTCCTAGTCAAATCTACTGGGGACATAACATGCACATTAAATGATTCTTTAATGTGATCTATTATTACTTTTGTTGCACCTGCCATATCCTAATGTTGCATTACCGCTACTATGGCACCTTCTTCCATTTCAAGCATCACTTGGAAGGATGTGACATTACTAGAGATTTATCTGGACCACTGGGATTTACCTCCTAATTATAGTGAGATCTGATCCCTTGTTAGATCTACTGAAACAATGGGCTACATAGCATCATTGATGACTCTAAAGAGGCTAGATTCCTCCTTTCTTTCCCAACTCAGTGTTTCGGCAATTTTTCGCAAATGGCTCATTGCTAGCGTATAGTCTTATGGTAATGGAGGTGGAACTTGTGTCTCATGATGCTATTTAGGCTCTTACTCAACTTATTTCTCTGGTTCTACTTCTTTCTTTGATTTTTCTTCTTTAGCAAGGTCTTTCCTTGTGTTACTAGTTTAAGTAATTTGATGAAGAAAGCATTTTGACCCTTCTTGGGGATGTCATTTGTGTACCCTAGGATTCCAGCATGCTTACACAGCTTCTAAATGAGGCAAGGGAATGGAAGTGTTGGCTTCCTTGCCTTCTTCTTTTCAAACTACCTCTGAATTTCTATGCAGTATAACTAGGGAAGGTTGGCCATGTATTTACCCATTAGTATGACACTTCCCCTAGCCGCATATGTAGAGATCCTATTGAGCCCTTTTGTGGGGAAGAAGTGATATGTCCCTATCTTGAAATAGGTCCTCTCCTCCAAAGTTAATTCATGATATCCTTTGTCATCCTTAATGTACGCCTACCTCAGCCACAACTTTCTAGTGTCGGGGTTAGATCTTGTAGACAGATGAGGTAACTTAATCCCCTCATTTGGCAGATTGAGAGCCTTTGCAATTACTTTGATCAAGAATGAGATATTGACTTCGCAAATGTTGACAATGGTGCCTTCATCTTTGTTGTGCTAGAATTCATATGTTTCACCAAGATACCACTTGCTATTGTCTAAAAGCATAGGCCATAAAGGTGATGCCTAAAGTTGCATCTAAACTACTTTTGGAGCAAACTCCATAAATGGGTTGAAGTTCATCTCCATAATGATTGTGGTCAACATGGATTTTTCTTGAATTACTTCAAGGCATTCGATGGACAATGTGAGACATTGTCCTTGTGCAAGAGCTTGGGCTTCTATGGCCTCTCCTTGGATCGATTGCCCAGTAACATGAGCCTCTTAATGAATGCTGAAGGATTGAGACTCCTGCTCCTTGTGCTTTGCCTGCTCACCTTGCTGGCCTTGACCACCTCACAGGTGCTTAGATGCTTGCTACAAAGGTTCTCCTTATGCTCCTCTTTTTGGGGCCATCTGCAAATTAAGCAAAGATTGGGTGTTACAAAGGTTGTGTTCTTTACCATCAATAGGTTTATACCTTACTTGTTACCTTAGTTTCCTTAGGTTCTTTAGTTCGTATGATTGCAAAGTTAGACAAATGTTTAGAAAAATGCCCAAAAAGTGTCTATCTTCTTGTATGAACTTACATAGTTGGTTCCTTTTTCCTTATGTGTGGCTTGTTATGATGGTTATGATCCCTTGGGTGGAAAAATTAAGGTTTTTGGTGTTAATGCAATTGATTGTTTGTTATAACATTGAAGGTTTTTAACATTCTTACCCTTATAATATCCTTCGAGTGATAGAAAATTTCAGAAAATTAGTGCAAGTTTCTTACGGAAGCACCCCCCCAAGACTAACTTGGACACTTCGAGTTCAAGTAGGTTCAAATGGTATGGAAATCGGGGTAGTAAAGAGCAAAATATTGTAAGTTGTAGTTGGTTGCATAGAGCTCTAAGTTGCGAGAGAAAATTTAAAAAGTTCCCTAGCTGCAAATGATGAGAATGAGGTTTGGGCACCATAGGGATCATATATATAGGTTTAGTGTAATCCAATATCAGGCATTTGACGTTGCATCCCATGCAATATCTGGTACTTGATATCGAGGTCCATGGATGTGCGTCTAATGAGGGTATTGAGCATAAGAAACGAAGCTATGTAATTGGGTGGAAGGGTTGAGGTTACGTCCATAGGTCTAGGGTAAGTAGAAAATCAGTTTTAGGCACCATAAGCATTAGAAGGTGGAGTCATCAATGTTAAAAGTTGTGGAAGATGTAAGAAAAAGGGCATTAAATTGATGTTGTGGAACAGATCAATTTACATGATAAGGGAAAGCATGAAATTTAATAATGAAGCACTTGGAAGATGAAGAATGATGTGGTTGTGCACACAAGTATAAGTCACAAAGGTTACACAAGTGGGTCCTTCCCAAAGTAGACTCTAGCCTATGATGCCCTTATGAAACCACAACTAAAAATGTCTGTAGGCACTAAAGGGGTTGAATGCAACTTATATTGGTGGAAAAAAAAACACACACATTGAAACCACAAATTAGAGATAACAACTCTATGTTACAAAAAACCATAAGCTAGGATCACACAGATAGTAAGGTGAGATGGACTGAAGGAAGGATTGCAGAAATTGGAACATGAGGTGTCTTACCAAAGGCATAATGTATCCTTGTGTGTTATTAATGGTTAAATAATCATGAGCCCTTCTATCCAAGATTCAAACCACGTGCAAACCATCTATCCACAGATGTAGATGAAGCATAAAATGTCAAATAATATCAATTTGGAATAACAAAGAAAGAAAATTACTTAAAGAATTTATGAAATAATGAACTTAGAAGAATAGGAATGGTTAAATGAGCTTTAATAAAACATGTAGTCTTAAAATCAAATGTTGAAAAATAAAATTTTAAATGTTAGAAAATAAGAACTAGAACTTACTCACCAATGTGCATGTTCAAGCTCATAACATAAAAAAAAAAGGAAAAAGAAAAGAATAGAAAAGAAAAGTGGTAGAGGACACTGTGGTAGTACATTCTCATATGCTACATACTCCCCATAAGATGAAAAAAATTTGCAAGCTTAGTATTCCTCAAGATTCCAAAAATTGTTATAAGATCAAGAATGATGATGCTCTTACAAGACATATTGGAGTCATTTAAGGCTTCACAATAAGTCCCTTGAGATAATAGCAATGATGCTCATGTAAGATAGATCAAATACCCCTTAAAGAAAAATCACAAATACTTGGAAATATCTTAGAATTTACCAAGGCATAAATCCCTCAAGGCTTCATAGTACAAATTGGAATTTTTCCCTTAGAGAAAATCCAAAGCTTTTAAAAGTAATTAAGCAATCAACATTCAATAGATAAAAGGTGTAGGGAATGATCTCACAAATATTTGATCTACACAATATGCATAATAGCAAGGGCACACAAAACAAAAAGCCTTAGGAAAGAGATGTAAATTAATGAAAATGAATTAAGAAAAGCACATGCATTTCAAAAATTGAGAGAACATATGTGTCATAATGGTAGAGCTCCTAGAGAAAATAATCAACCTTAATCTAGTGATAACAACAAGAGTATGCAAGAGTGTCTTGAGATGAAAGCACATGTAGTCATACCAATTCTTAATGTGAAGTAATCAATAATATGGAAGAAAGTGAGGTTGTTGCTTATGTAATCCAACATTCCCAAACTTTTCTTAATAACTAGAATTCAACTTGAGTGGCAAAAAATGATTAGGATCATTTTTATTTTTTGCTTAACAACTACTTGGGACATTTTGTTTAAAGTTTGAACACCGACTCTACATTGGCTATGACTTCAGATGGAATGACCCAAAAGAAGGTGAATGTCCATCCTACAATTAACTTGGATTTTTCCTAAACATGCACACTGATGAGTGGTGGAGCAATCTAACACCCAACCATACAAGTCATAGGCATTCATGCATGACTAGATTATAATATGTGAACAAGGTAATGTGAATATGCTAGTAATTGGTTTAAGTTCGAGACCATTCTCTTTCAATGTGGAGTTAGTAAAATCAATGTGTATGGTTTACCTCATCATGAGGTATATGATAACTGATGTTGTTGAGCCATTGCTACTCCTAGTGAACATGATGAAATGGAGATAGTTTCTAAGTATAAGTAAAATAGTAAACAAATCTATTCTATCCTAAGGCAATGGATATCTGATCTTGGTCTATCGTACATGCCTTAGACTCATGCAGTCATCATTGGGATTACTAAGTGTACCACTACTAGGCATACTGAGTGATAACACTACTTGATTACTAGATAACTACACTTAGCACTTGAAACTGGTTGTATCCATACCACTTACTTTTAACATGTAAAAGAAAGTGTTTGTAAAGTAAATGATTAACTAGGGAAAGCAAGAACAATTATTCTAAGTAAACAACAAGAAAACTAAGTGAATGCTGCAATGATGATAAGCAATTTCAATTTTTATTACTGATCATGAATTGTGTCCAAGTACAATTCACTTGAATAAAGACACCATATAGTCACTCAACATCACACTACGGGCATACATTTCTAAGTGCTAAAGACTAGATTTATGAAAACAAACTAAAAGAGTTTCACTACTATTGAATGAGATCTATTGTAGATTTGTGTGCCTAAGTGCTATATTTATAGGCTAGCACACACCCCGTGATATCACATATACAATGATGTAGCTTGTGCTACAATATTGAATCTATGATATCTTAATCCTACAAAAATTGACTTTATCATACCCCCACGACTGACTAAAACCTTTTCCTCAAGTTAGGAAAAAATAAAGATATAGTCCCTTACAAAATTTGGGAGGTAGATTTACATGACTGAATTAACTATACATATGACACTAAATTTTGCAATGGTGTTTTGTAAAAAATGAACATAAGACATGATAAGACAAAATTTTGAAAAAAAAAAAAAAAACTTGACAAAGCTCAATGTAGCCTATGTTGTGCATGGTGGTGGTGGCTCCTCCATCAATTACTTCTCTTTGTCATTAGGCTTCTGAAACTTGTATTTGTTGAGGGGTGCCTGAAGTTTCTCCTTCTCCATTCTAGGATCATGTACCATCCATGCTTGTTGTGCAATGTGTAATTGAGCCAATACATCCCATGAACATGGTAGTTGCAAAAACATCTAATTGGCCTTGACATACCATGTTGTGGATTGTCTTCTCTCTTCTTCAAATGCTCTGGACATCTTGCATAACTCCTGATAATCAGACATTCTTTTGGCCAAGTTCACTACAACATCTTTTTGCCCTTAGAATCTAGCCTTAACTACTTCTAATTTAGAGTTTGCCAATTGAAGCTTCATAGAGAATCTTTTCAATCTGCAAACTCCTTTTCATATAATGCATATGGGGATGCTACTTGCTACTCAAGTTCATTTTTAGGCCAGCCTACTGTTAACATGGCCAAGTTAGCATAACAAAAGTTAGTTAAACCCATGTATTCTTTTAAATCTTGTATCTCCAAGTCTTTGTTTTTTATCTTTGATTGGTGGACATGAGCATAACTATCCAAGATGGATTGTCAATCTGAATTCTATGCTAATATGGAAATGATCTAGGCTTTTGCCATCTAGATTTCCTTCTTAGTGATTTATTTATACATGCCCAGCTGATTGTGGAAGTGTTCCTTGAGCCTCTCATGCTTCTTAGCTTCATTCTGCCATGTGCTAATTTCAATAGCAAATTTTTGTTTAATCGTGTGTACCTCCTTAATTGAGAGGGTTCTATTTTCTCTTACTAAGCAGCTCATATCTTGGTTGACTTTCATTAGTTGTTCTCTCAACTGATGGATGCTCTCCTCAAGGATGTTTTTCTTCTTCTCTACATTAGTCAACTTGGTGTTATTTATAGCATGTTGTTTATTTTCTTCTTATATTGGGGTAGGTGCCTTAACATGTGTATATGTTGGTGCTTCTACTACTAAGGCATTTCACATTACTTTTGCCTTTTCATTCTCCATCTACTTATTTTTCTCCATGAGGTGATTGATTTGCTCTATTCTAAACTACTTAATTAAGCATAACATATTGAGTAAGATATTTACATTCAGCCCTTAGAGTTGCAAGCTCTTCTTGTAGTCTAAGAATTTCATTTTCTACATGCTTTTCCTTGGTTTCTACTATGATTAGGTTATCCTTGGTTGTTATTAACTTCAACTACACTATAGTAACATCACTTAGGATGTTGAAAAGAATTGTCATAACTTGTCTAGTCTGCAATAGTTGATCTAACACATCTTCATGATCAACAGGAGTCATTGAGTTACTAGCTAGCATTTGAGCATCCTTAGCTCTAGTTAGATCCACTGGTGACATAATAGGCATATTAAATGATTCTTTGATATGATCCATGATCACTTCTGTTGCTCCTGTTGCATTTTGGTGCTGTATAACCATAACTATGGCTCCTTCTCTGGTGTTAAGCATCACTTGGAATGATGTAGCATTCCCAAAAATCTACTGTCAGCATTGGGCCTCTCCTCTTGATTGTAATGATATTTGTTCACTAATAGGATCTATGGAAATTGTGGGCTGAATGGCTGTGACATCCCATCCCTGGATGTTATTGCAAACGTCAAATATACATTATATTAGACATTGTGCGTAAGAAAATAATATACCAAATGTCAAATATGTGTAACATTCAACATTATGCATAAAGAAAATAATAGGAAAAATGTAGAAAGAGAAAGAAAAGAATGCTTTATTGATATAGAATAGTATCTTCAGATCATGCTTTGAGACTGTTTCTTAGGATTTTCTTCCTTTGGCATCTATCCCTTAGAGGTAATCCAGCATTTCCACCATGGTTAGGCCTATTACCGACTAGAAGGGATGGCTAGTCCACTTCTTATCTTGCTTCACTTGGCTCTTGTGACTTGCCTATATTGACTTTGCTGTTCCATTCCTAGCATGATCTCTAAGCCTAGGTATAAATTTCTTAGTTTAAATTTTCAAAGGTTACCTTAGGAGACATGTTTGTTATTACAATGCACCCTTTTGGGTCTCAATTACAACTATCATTTCGAGTCTTGTTACAATAATGATAATACTTATTATGAATAGGCATCTTATTTGTTATGCAGCAGCATCATTTGGGAATGGGGATGTTACAATGGCACTATTAATAACTTTATAAAGGTTAGCTTCCTCACACATTCCCCAACTAATAGTCTTTGCGATTTGTTGTAGATGACTCATTGATGGCTTGTAATCTTGTAGCGATGGTGGTTGAACCTGCTACTACTATTGTTCTTGCTGTTGCTATTACTATTGACCCTTGTGTCCCACTTATTGTTGTTGTATAGTAGTTTGTGTGGTTTCCCTAGTGTCTGTTTGTTCTTCCACTTGATCTTTCTTTGGTAGTGTTGGCTTGAGCATCTTAGCACAAGAAGCATTTTGAGCCTTCTTGAGGATGTCATTGGTGTACCCTAGGATTCCAGCATGTTTACACAACTTCTTGATGAGGCAAGGGAATGGAAGTGTTAGCTTTCCTACCTTCTTTTCTTCAAACCACCTTTGGATCTCCATGAAGTAGAGTTGTGCGATGTTTGCATTATACTTCCCCATTAGGATCATACTTCCTTTAGCCGCATGTGTTGATAGTCTATTTAATCTCTTTGTGGAAAATAGATGATATATGCCAATTTTGAAATAAATTCTTTCTTTAAGAGTTAACTCATTATACTCCTTGTCTTCTTTGCCATATGCCCTTTGCAACTATAGTTTTCTGGTATCTATATTTTATCTAGTAGATAGATGTGCAACTTTTTCCCCTTCATTAAGCATGTTTAGGGCTTTAGCTATCGCCTTAACTAAATAAGATACAGAGACTCCCTCAATGTTGAGCATTGAATCTTTTTCTTTGTTGTGCTAGAATTGATAGGTCTTCCCTAAATACCATTTGCCATTGTTTGAAAGTATAGGCCATAATGATGATGCTTAAAGTTGTGTCTTCACTACTTCTGAAACAAATTCTACAAATGGGCCAAAGTTTGGCTTCATGATCACTATAGTTAGGAGCATCTTCTCTTAGATGATCTAGAGTCATTCTTATGATAGTGTGAGGCATTGTCCTTGTGCTTGTGGTTCTTCTACCTCCCCCTGGGTTGAATGTCCTGTAGCAAGAGTTTCTTGATGAATGCCTAAAAATTGAGCCTCCTACTATGATTGTTTTGCTTATGGTTCTTGTTCTTCTATTCAGCCTCTTCCATGGCCTCTAAGTCTTTTGCTTCTTGGCTATGAAGGTCCTCCTATTACTCCCCTTTTTGGGGCCATCTACAATCATTAAAGATTTAGGAATTATTAAAATGTTTCCTTTGATTTTGATAACTCATATCCTTTCTCATACCTTTAATTAGATCAAGTTCTTAGCTTATTATGATTGTAGAGTTATAAAAATTTTCAAAAAGAAACCCCATAGGTGTTAATCTTCCTTATAACCCTTCAAAGACCATTTTGCTCTTATTTATGGTTCATAATAGTTGATTTGATTTCTTAAGAGGATTAGTTAAGTATTTCTGGCTTGGATTATATTAAAAATTTCATGTTTTCCCTTCATATGTACCTTGATAATACCTTCTAGGCATTAGAAAATTCTAACTTCAATTTTTTCAATATCAATATTGACTTAGGTTTTTGCAATATCATGCTAGGCACACCCCCACAGCTATGTTGAGAGCCCTGTGATCAACAAAGTTCAAGATTCACGAGAATCGGAGCTACAAGTGTGGAGTTATAAGCATTAAAAGTTGGGAGGTCAGAGCTTAGAATTTAAAAGAAAAATAGCAAAAATTCTCCCCACTTCAAAAGTTAGAAAATGAAAAATTTGCTAAGTCCCCCATGTATATATAGGTTTTATGTGCTATGATATTGGAGATTCGATATTGTAGGGGCTTTGATATTAAAGATCTGATATTGTAGGGGCTATCAGAGGTAGAATTTTCAAAATTTTCATTAATATTTCATGAACAAAAATGAGTCATGTTGAATATTTGGAAGATATAAAACATGTTCAAAGGGTCTCGACCTATGAATGATGCATATTTTTTTGAAAGTTTGACATAAAAAGTTCATAAAGAAGGAATCTCGGGCTATGAAAGTTCATTAAGTGTTGATAAGAGGGGTAATGAATTTGTTTTGTATGAATAGATATATTGAATGATAAGGGAAGTTTTTATGGATATTTATTATTTTTGGAAGGCTCAAGATGATGTGGAATTGCTTGTCAAGTATAAGATACAATAGTTATACAAGAGGGTCCTTTGCAAAGCAGGCTCTAGCCCTTAATGGACATGAAAATTATTTACAAAGGACATCAAAATAAAATAGAAAAAAGATAAAAAAGATAGCAAAAATGCAAAAAGATGTAAAGAATGAAAAATGTGAAAGAATTAAAAAAAATGATTAAGAAATGGAAAAGTGTAAAAGAATGAAAAAATGTATTAAGAAATATGAAAATGTATATTAAGAAATTAAAAATTAAAAATAATTGTAAGAAAAAAAATTGAAAAACACTTATTAATTTCTAAATCAAAATAAGGGATCTCCCCCATGACTAAACTTCTTGGCAAGTGTTTAGAAAATGCACCCTAGTTCCTTTGGATCATACACTTGAGGTTTCGTACTTACCATCGTTAGTCATTTAGTTTTTAGTCATCATCCCATGTAATTGTGATGGTAATTGAATTTTTATCATCTAAGTCCTTAGTTCCTCTTTCTGTTGGTGTATGATTGTGGTTTAGTATTTCCAATTATAAGTTCTTAGTTGGGGTCATTTTTTTAGAATGGGAATTAATAAATGGTTTAGATTGTTCCATGCATGTTTTGGAAAATTGAAAGTTCTCTGTTGTTGGCCATTAGGTGTCTTTTGGTTTAGTGACCCTTGCTTTCTCTTGTGCACACACTTGTTTTTCACATTAGTTGTGGATGGATGTAATGACTATGTTGAAATTCTATAGTGTCGGTTCACAATTGCATCCTTCTTTATCAATCTTAATGCATGGATTCTTTTGTGAATATATGGCTCCATGATTGTCTTTCTTAGAGATGTTGATAGACAAGTCTCTCATGTTTAACTTAGCATCCACTATGCTAGGCCATGTGCTCCCCATTATGATTGGAAATTTCTTATCATTATTTTTCATGTCAATCACCAGAAAGTTTGCTGGATAGGACCATTCATTGATAGTGGTCACTACATCTTCTATTTGTCCCAAATAAATGGTGATAGATTGATATGCAATCTCTAACCAGATGTTGCACTTCTTTAAGGTAGGTAGGTTCCATGATTTGTATATTTCTAGAGATATCAAGTTGACTTCAAAACTTGAATCTAGTAGAGCCTTGCATGGTAGATTTTTCGCTACTTTTAGATGAATCAAAGGAACTTTTGGATCCATTCTTTTCTTGAAAAGTATTCCTACCTTGATCTAATATGATACTATCTTTGTTAGCATAATAGTCTGCATGTTTGTATTTGATGATGTTGGAAGCTTATTGTTTTTAGGAGGATCTTCCTTAGAAGAAGCTTGTTGTATTGAAGTTCTAACTCTACCAACCTTTTCAGGACTCATCATAAAAAAAGGACATTTCCTTGTTTGGCCCTTAGTGTTGTTGGTAAGATCCTTTATTTATATACTTATTACCCTTGTAGCTTTCCTTTGTTGTGGTTGTGATGGCAATTCTCCTTGCATAGTGGGTGGTGGCATTGATGGAAAAGAATGAGAAGTTTGATTTTATGAATTAGCTACTGATTGATGCATATATGAGTTTGGATTTATCCTTGGTGGTGTAGGTGTGTGGTACTCTGGTAGATAGTATTGTGGAGGTTGAACAGTTGCATTTTCTAGTGAGATTGGATGTTGGACATAGTATCCATATGGATCCATCTATCGATATGGATACTGCTGGCGTGGTGGTGGCATGTCCTATGATTGGGGTTGTTGCCACTACTAATAATGTTACTCTTATGGTTGTGGTAAAGCTCCACTAGGATAGTATGTGGGTTGGAAGTTTTGCTTGTAGTTACCTTGAGGGTAAAGTAACCTTTTGGGCATCTGTTTCTTGACAAATTTGGGGTTGAGTGCATATGCCCATGTTTCTTGTAAGTGTGCCATCATGGGACAACATCCCTTGGGATGTTTGTACTACCATATGACACATTCTTCCTCTTCTTCGGAGCTTGTGTCTAAACACCTAGCCATTGAAGCCACTTTGCCCTTTCATCCAAAATCTTTCTTCTTTTTCTTGTCCTTTTTCATCCAAAAGGAGTTGCTTACCAAGGGAACTGGGGGTTGATTGTCTACCATCCTAATTCAAGTTCTTCTAGGGATAGAGCTTGGGAAACGTGAGGCTTGTTATTTTCTTAAAGTGAAATGACATCAACTAGGGGCAGGAGTAGAAGTTCTTTGTTGAGATGTTTTATAGGAAGATTCGCTCATAAAATGAAAAAGAACAAAAAATGTAAAATGCTAATAAAGTGTAAAAATTAAAGAAAATGGAAAAATATTTAAATACTATATTTTATTTATTTATTTTTATTTTTAAAAGGAAAATTGAAATCGCAAATAAAACAAAAAATGCAAAATTTTAGAAAAGTAAATTAAAAGTAAAATGATTTAAATCACCTCACCAAAGTTGGAGTTGAGATAAGGATTGTTAGAGTATAAATTTGGAGATTTGAAAATGAAATTGAAACAGAGTGATAAAATTGAAAATAGGTGATTGTTAACTGGAATCGGTATTAGAAACGGGTCACTAAAGGTTTTAGGTAACCTAATTAGAAATTGAAATAGGAAAATGAATTGGATTTTTAGAACAAGAGGACTGAAAATAGATGAATGTTAATAAGAATAGACAATAGAAATTTTCAAAAACTAGAAAAAATAGAAATCTTCATAATCTATAAATTGGTAATTAAGAATATAAATAGGAATGAAACTAGGAAAGCAAAAACAAAAATAGATAGTGCAAATCAATAGGAAAGAATAGAAAAACTGATATTTTTAGAAACATAAAGGAAAAAATAGAGGTTGGGAAAATAACCCTTCTTCTAGTGCCAAAAGGGTGTTGATGCATAAATTTTGGACACATCAACACCTGGTAAAACTTGTTTATGGAGAATATTTCCTAGGATGCCTCCTATATGGGTACAAATACTAGGGAATAGTCTCAACTGTAGAGGGATATGTGATGTTAAATGATTAAATAGGGATACTACCCCTTACCATCATGTTGTTGTCATTCATCGCCATTCGCTATAGTTGCTCGCAACATTATTATTACTGATGACACCCACTATTGAGTAAACAACCTTGTTGCTACAAAAAAGAGAAAAAACCTTGCTATGCAAGAATGCACTACCATCAATGCTACTACCACCACCTACTACCATTGCTGACATGCATCGTTGTTACTGCTACGTATTGCTTGATGTTGCTGCTCATGCCTCTATTGTGCACCATCGTTTATCACACTTGTTACTATTTATAGGCTGTTGTTGCCCATCGGTTACTACTTGCTAAAATCATTACCTTTGCCATCTATGCCTCTAATGTGCACCATCGTTTGCTATGCCTGCCACTAGTTACCACTGTCTACCATTGTTTGCATGCCACTGTTGCACACTGTGCTCGCTACCTTACACTGCTTGTAATGTCACCGCGTGCCACCTATGTTTGCTGTCGCCATGGCTATTCATGCCTGCTCACTACCAGTAGCTAACTACCATGCGTCTACTAATGCATGCACACACTACAACCATTGGAAGCTGTCACAAATGTTGCTGCCACTAATCACTGAGATCCACTGACCACCTGCCATGTGCACACTTTCCACATGCTGCTATTGATGCATCTATTGACAGTAGAGGGGGAGGCTGAGAGATAATTGTCATCCCTGTGTGCCATCGTTGTTTGCCATTTGATGCCATGCATTGCCACCTTTTGACTATCGTCTGCTGCCAGTGAGCGAGAGACCTTGAGCGATGTCTTTCCCTCTTGCTTGCTGATCACTTCCCCTCTTATAAGCCTCTCCCCACTATTGTTATGAATGCCCATGTTCATCACTCATCCATGTCTACCATTGTTGGTTACGTCCACCTCTACCATTGCTTGCATGTTGGTTACCCGTGTTGCCCATGTTGCCCACCACTACCACAACTCCCACAAAATGTCCATTGCCATGCTAGCTGGCTCCTTATTTGATGGGCCATTGATATTTTCAAAATTTTTGCTATTATGTTTGAATCCAAATTTATAGCTTCAACTCCTATTTTTAATTCTTCATCCAACATATCTTTGAGTTTTTTATCCAAGTAAGGATAATATGCATTCTCAATATCTTTCGTTGATATGCTCTTGAAAGTGAAATCCAACTTGAAGCATTGAGAAGAAGATATATTAGAAATTTGAGCTATCAAAACCCTTTGAGAATTAATGAACTTTACCTTGCAACTTCCTAGAGGTGCTTAATGTTATTTTAGATGAATATGATATCCTGCCAATTTCTACAATGTCAAGAGAAGCATCTCTCTTATATAGAATATAAATCTAAATTTAGAAATATTCAGCATAGGGATTTTGTGTGGGCAATTTATGCCAAGAATGCCCCATTGTAGTGTAGCCTTTGCAGGACTTAAGTATGGATACATAGAATCTTGAGGTTATAAAAATTTAAAAAAATCAAAGCTAGTGTCAAATCTAAATGTTTGATTTAGAAAGGTTGAGTTATGGGTTTTATTTCATTGGATAATATGTAACACAAAATTCTAATTAAGTTTTATAATTTTTTTTCATGTTAGTGATATGTACCATCATCTAGTTCTTATAACAATCCCTTAAATGTTGCTTGTATTTTCTTTTGTACATATAATAGTGCTTTAAGTAGAAGTTAAGAAAAATATAATTAGGGTTCATCATTTTAGGAGAAAGGGGAGGATCAAAACCCGAAAAAAAACTATAAGTAGGGGTGATCCTTGTGAGGAGAGGAGGTTTTGTTGATAGATGACAATAATTTAAAGATTGCATGGTACCTCTTATTGAAGCACCCCTATTCAAATCATGACATCATACCTTAGTGTGTAAACCAATAAGTCATGGCCCTATGCCTAGCATGGGCGATGTTGGCATCAACAACCATCAAGTATAAAATACTTGATCTTGCATTCTTTTCCAAATACTAATTCTATTTTAGGTATTTCCAGTACTGATTCAATTTCTGGTATGTTGAGACAATATTTACTTATGTGTCAATTACTATTACATTGAGACACAATGCTATTTGTTGTTGTCTTGTCAATTTTCAATGATCTTGAAGATTGTCTTATATGGCTAATTTATATTTACATTCATTGTTGACATTGAAATCTATTTTATTGCTCTTGAATGCTCATAAAGGTGCATGATGTGAACATGTATGATACTAATATAGATATTTTATTATGTCTATGCAGACTGAAAGGATTTATATGATGAATTTCTTCAAAATATCTTAGTAGTAATAAATCTTGAGTGTAATACATATGTTTAATAATGAGGCAATTTGCACACTTTTTCTATATAATTCTCTATAACTAACACACAGCTTGAATAGCTCATACAAGACACGCTAGACTTAGATTTTCCATTTTCTTTTAAAAAAATATTTTCTACAACATTCTACTAATACATATTGCTCATCTTCTACCACTTGTAATAGACATATTCTATATTCCCTTTTTCACTCAAAGATGAGTTGTCTTTGCTAATTTGTTGCATGTATCATCATGCCTGCCACCTCTAATATGGTTAGTAAAATTGAAGAGATATATATATGTGTGTGTGTGCCTCATTTTGTGATTTTCTAAAAATTTCTTTCTAACAGGTTTCCAAGGTTTTTTCGAATTATCACTATTAAATGTAAACCATTTACATGTTATTGAAAGTTTCAATAAAATTGAAGATATATATATATATATGCCTCATTTTGTGATTTTCTAAAACTTTCTTTGTAAGAAGTTTCCAGGGTTGTTTTGAATTATCACTATTAAATGTAAACCATTTATGCATTATGGCAAACAAACGGTTTTAATATAATTGTTTAACCATGATTGAAAATTTCAATGTAACTATTTACACATTATGGAAAGTTTCAACATAACTTTTTATGAAAGTTTTAATATAACCCTTTACGTGTTATGAAAAACAAATGGTTTCAAATTTGAAACCAACTAAATTTGTTGTAATGGTTTTCATAAGAAAGGTCTCATATTTTCTATTTAAACCAGAAGTTAATCCTTGGTAATTGATTTTCTAACCTATAAAATGTTATTGATGAGAAAACAGACAAGAACTAGAAGATATCAAACTCACAATAGTGTTACAGCTTTTGGGTCCCTATCACAAACACTCAGAGTTTACATACATCATTATTGTTGTTGAGCATTAGTGTGATAGAAGAATCCAAAACACTCTTTGAAACATGTTTACATAGTCCAAATGACAGCATCAATGGTCGGAGGTTGGTTTTTGGTTTATTTCTGCATTTTGGTGATTTTTTGCAATTTGGTTAAATACATGTTTTGATCAATGTTTTATAGCAAAATTTTCTTACATTTAGTATCGAAGTTGGTTAGGTCTTTGTCTTAATGCTTAGAACTTATTTGGATAAGGTTTCTATTAACAAAGTTTTTGACGATGGTTTGAATCAGTAGAATTTATTTTTCAATGATTATTTGTGAAAAATAATGTTAGAAATTATTAGGGGATTAAATTTCTAATAATTTAGTGATTTGAAACATCAAAAATGATGCTAGTTTTGGGTTTAAGAAAGCTTTAAAACAATGCCATTCTTATAGTAGCTAAACAAAATGTCATTTTGAAGTTATGAAATGTGTTCTTTGCCAAAATGACATGTCATTTTCTAGAATCATGCTAAATAGTTTTTTTTTGAAATTTTGTGAAATTCAAAATTTTGTCATTTAGAGTAAATAAAATTTTAAAATTTAATTTATGCTAAAGTTTATTCAATTCTTGCAAATTAGTTGTTTTGGCATTTCTAAAATATTTTTGGAATTAAAATTAGCAAAATTTTTATGAATTTTAAA
>MNCI01021506.1:373071-385742 GCA_015680685.1 Gnetum montanum
AAATGGTATATTGACTCCAATTCTACAATCCATGTTACTAATTCCTTGCAAGGGTGCAAAACCTAAGGAAGAAAGTGGAAAGTGAGTTGTGTAGCTATTCAAGGAACAAGATGTGCTTACATGTGGAGGCAGTTGAAACATGAAAATTAGTTTTAAGTAATGGTTTTGTTTTAGAGTTGGAAAAGACATTTTATATTCCAAGTTTTTTGAGGAATTTAATTTTTGTTTCAAGGCTTGTATCAATGGGATTTTCCTTTAATTTTTTAGATAATATATTTAGTTTATGTTATATATTTGAACTTATTGGAAATTGTACACTGAAAGATGGTCTTTTCAAACTTAGTTTACAAAATGAAACTTCTTATACTTCTATGCATGTTCATGATAGTGTTGGCATTAAGAGATGTGTTATGAATAAAGAATCCTCTATGTTATGGCATTATAGATTAGTATATATCTCTATTGAGAGAATAAAGAGATTAGTTAATCATGGAGTATTTAGTACTCTAGATTTTACTAACTTTGACACTTATGTTTGGCAAGCTAAGAATGGACGCTCATTGCCCATAGGCTAGTTTAGATTTTATCTTTTTGTTATAAATTAGATTAAATAATTCATTTCTCTATTATCATTAGGAGTTACATAGGGCCAGAATAACATCAACGATCATATGCCTCACTTTGGACTAAACCATGCATGACAAAGCTACTAGTAGTCCAAGTGGGAAGACAATGAACTACGATTAAGGCATAATGATCTAGATGCCACAACTAGTCCTCTACACAGAATTTGACTCGATCATGCATGAACACTTGAGATTCATATATTTGGGCATAGGGGGTGCTCGCTGCTCATCAGAGAATAAGCAGACACTAGAAGATATCAAACTCACTGCAGTGTTACAGTTTTTGGGTCCCTATCACAAACACTCAAAGTTTGCATACACCATCATTATTGAGCATTAGTGTAATAGAAGAATCCAAAACACATTCATGTAGTCCAAATGAGAGCATAAATGGTTGGAGGTTAGTTTTTGGTTTCTTTCCGCAATTCGGTGATTTTGTGCAATTTGGTTAGATGCATGTTTTGATCAATGGCTTACAACAAAATTTTCTTACATTACAGTTTACTTTTATTTCTCATGTAAAATATTAAGAAATGACACAATGCTTCAACTTTCAATCTCAACAAATTAGCTTCTAAAGGAACTTCTAGTTTTCACCTTGAATTTATCCAAAAAGAACTAGTTTTGAAGTTTTTCAATTTTTTCAATGATTCTTATCAATAAGCTCTACACCACATAGCTGTATAGCATTTGTTCACAAATGATGAGAGCAGTTACTCTAGTAGTTATTCTAATTATTAGAGTGGTTACTCTAGCAATTACTCTAGTAGTTACTTTAATTATTAGAGTGGTTACTCTAGCGGTTACTTTAGCAGTTATTCTAATTATTAGAGTGGTTACTCTAGGGGTTACTTTAGTAGTTATTCTAATTATTAGAGTGGTTACTCTAATTATTAGAGTAGTTGCTCCCAAGCCTATAAACACAATGCCCAGGCACACAATTGGAAANGGTGCACAATTTGAGGAAGTCTTTCAACAGTCAAGTAGCGAAACTCTTGTAGTCTGTTTGAAAGTTAGAGTATTTTCCAAGTGCCCACAATAGGAGGTCTAAGTGTGGATGGATCTTTATTCGAGCATTGTGTACTTGAGCACACCTTGTGTACGGCAATAAAGATGAGCTCTTTGATTCATCTTGACAGCACTTGAGATTTTTTTTCTTACGCATTTCTTTTATTTTACTTTCTTATGCATTTATTTTATTTTATTTTATTTTATGCACTTTACATTTTTGTTATTAGCACAGTAATTCATTTTGATCAATTAAGCAAATCGTTAAATTACACAAGCACAACCACTTCGAGGATGCGTGTAATGCTTGGTAACCCAGTAACAATTAGCGTTTGGTAATCCCAGCAATGTTGCACTAGTTCAGGATGTGTACGGCAAGTGGGAACAGATGCTTGTGTTAGGATTATTTAGATCTTAGTTAATGAGTAGTTAAGTTAAATTAGTAACCTAGTTATCTCTCTCTTTTCCTACTAGCGCAGGACATAAAAAAATAAAAGCTATAAAAATCATATGCCTCAAGCTTACTTAATCATACAATCGTGACATACAGGTAAGCTTGGGAAGACAATGATCAATCAACCTATCCTTGTTCTACAAAGGTGCATAAGCACTTAGTTCTTTGAATTTGATCGGATCGTGCATGAAATGCTCGTATTTGTATCGTCGAGTGTAGGGGTACCTTGCTGCTCATCATTGGCACAGTTGCCAGGGACTTAGTTGTTTGTGCGCTAATTAGAACATAGGAAATCATTCACATCGTTGGAACGAACCCTTAGGGTTGATTGAGAAAATAATAAATAAGAATACATTACACACTGAACATGTCTCCTTCTTCGTACAAAAGTGCCTCACTGCCTAGGTCTGAAATAAGAAATAATTGGTGATGTAATACACATAACGTTGATCCGCTAGTCCCCCAACAAGTTTGAGTGGCATATATTCATCCTGATAAGTATATACCAGACTTCACCTTTATTCTCCATCAAGATGAACAGCTACGGTGGTGAGACTTAGAAGGTAACATAGTGTTACCTGCTGATCGTTTAGTTTCAAGCATGCTTCTTCGTGCTCTCACACGAATTGGCATGCCGCACTTACATGCAGAATACGTTGTGCAAGACCATAACTTGAGAGAATACCATCCCACAAAGGCACAACATCAAAGGGACTTGTAACAGGAGAGACATCATAAGTCTTTGAAGGGTAAGTGATCCCAGGATGTTCCACATGTCCTAAGCGAAAATGAGGGTGGTGAACCTACCTTAGGAAGCCACTCACACACGATGTTCCTCCCCTTGACTTTCACCTAGGGGTTGTGTATCAGAATCTTCATTCCACTATTCATAACCTAGGTTTTGATACCCATGGGCACAAAGGATTTGAAAAAGGGATACGAACTCATGATAAAGGTGGACATTCTGATCGAAATCATGATCGGGGTCGAGATCGTAGGAGAGAAGGTAGTAGACACCATCATGGTGATGGTTCTCCTTCTTCTTCACCTTCATCATCTCCTTCACCCTCTCCTTCAATATCCAGATGCAGTCATAAAGAAAAAGACCATGGGGATAAAGGTAGGCAAAGTGGAAGTCATAGACGAAACAACCAGGAAAGGGGACGAGGGCACTCTAGAGAGTCACAACATAGAAGAAGGAAGAGTAGGGAACAATGTAGGCATCATAGGCGCCATGAACAAGATGATCACGATGAACCCCTACTCACTATTTGAAGTATGTTGGACATAACTGAGGCTGTTAGAATTCCAACAATACACCCAAAAGATAGTAGGATCAAGAGATTAGATATGAAAAATATCCCACAATTTGAATGGGGATACAACGCTAATCCTCAGAATCACTTACAAGAATTCCATGATGCATGTGCCTTACAAACTATAGAGAATGAATGCAAAAACTTAAGTTTTTTTCATGGATACTAGTTAAAGAAGCGGAAAGCTGGTACTAGTCTTTAGAACCAAAATCCATTCATAAGTGGAGTACTATGTTAGAACAATTTAATGACAAGTACCAAACGTACTCCCGAGTGTCTAACTTGTGAAAGAAAATCCAAGGTTAGAAACAAGGAGGACATGAACCATTAGATGCTGTCATGGCCTGATATTATGCACTGTTACGCTATGTTTGGGCCATGGTTATTCACAAAGGGATCAATTGTAGCATCTTGTGGATGGGCTTAGGCATGAAATGAGAGGAATCCTTGGGACTTATGCCCAAGGAAGACTATCCGAGCTTAGGTCCCATCAAATTCAAAGACTATTGGAGCAAGTTTCTAAGGAAGAAGGTGAGATATGGAAGAGAGAAAGTGTGGAAGAGTATAATTGAGATCCTTCCCTCCAAAAGAGGGGAGTAAGATTTTGTTAGGATGAAGAAGAATCATCACTCGAAGAGATGGTGAATAGGAAAACTTTGCCTATCCAAAAGTTGACATCAGAAGTATCAGCAAAGGTAGATCAAATGTGGGATTCCCTAGATAATAGATTTCAATCTCTTCTTAAAATAGTAGAGGAGTCTAGAGAGCAAGGTAGTGATCACAAAAAAAGAAAAAGAGAGAAGCTAAATATGCACGTAGCAAGGATAAGGGCAAAGTTGCCATCATTGAAGAGGTTGTAGAGTCGAAAACAGACAATGATAGTGCATGTGAAATATGTTAATATGACCATCCTAAGGGATGTTGCCCTATAATCTCACATTTGCAAGAGTCTAAGATGTATGCACTCAACCCACGATTGAACAAATGGTAAGCACCCCGAAGGTTACCTTATCCCCAAGGTAACCCAAGACAGTTCCACCAACCCTTAACGTATTATCCAAGTGGAACGCCATCACAACCAATTGAGCAATATCAATAGTGACAACACCTAAAATCATGGGGAATGCCACCACCAAGGCAATAGTATCCTTACTGGCAACTTAACTCGTATGGATATTACGTGCAACAGCCAATCTCCCCATGTGACTCTACTGGTCACATCACTCCTCAACCTCACTACCAAGCCCGTGAGTATTATGGGATTCCCTCTTCTAGGGGTGATATTTTGCAAGCATATCATCCTTCTCATATGGCCGCATCTCTTCCACCAATAGCTCCACTACCACGTGCTCCAGCTATGCAGGGTGAAATCCCTACCTAGCCGTAGCAACATAATGCCACAAGGGCTGTTAACTCTCAACCTATTATTGGTTCCAACAACCACATGAAGAAAAGGCCTTTCTTTAGAACCAATAGACCAACCAAGCCCCTATAATTACAAGCGAATGATTCCTTAGACGCCTCAGTATCAATCAAAACTTTGGAGCCTCCTTCAACTCAACCACCACACTCAATGCATATGGTCATGCTAACACATGTCGTCATCGATTGGATCAAAGCTGACCACCTTCCTAGGAAATTCTCTGATCCTAGGAGTCTTCTAATATACTTACAAACCATTGGGAATGCACCATGCAAGGCTCTTTTGGATTTAGGTTTCGGTGCTAACTTGATTTCTCAAGAAATGTACAAGGCCTGTAACTTGCCTCCATTGAAAAAGAGCAACATCCATCTATACTTGGCTGACCAGTCCATCACTGTCCCATTAGGACTGGTGGAAGACATTGTTACCACTATTTGTGGGTGGTCATACCCAACTAAATTCCTAGTGATTTGGGTGAACAACAGTAAGGGGGACTTCCCAATCATAATGGGAAGAGCATGGCTAAGCACCATTGACGCACACCTAGGAATCCATGATCTTTCCCTAGAAATATCAAGGGAAAATACATTCGGAAAGATTGAGAAGAAGAAAGTTTCGTACATCACATACAGTGACACAGGGTGTAATTGCATGCAGAGGTCATGGTTTGTGCAAAGTTTAACATGGTCTGCATGTAATCAGTGTGCATAAGTGATCAACATACAAAGATGACTATATGTAGTAGCCACACAACAGGAAGACACCTAGTGGCTGATAGCTGATCAAGAAAGCAGTTCCCTCATATGCATGGAACCAACTAAGGGTTCGACTTATGCTTACATCAATAACATAGACACATTAGAACAAGTCCACCACCAACTTCCAAGTCTTAACCTTGAAAATGTCAACTGAGGGAAGTTGGAAATCCATGAGAAATTTAGGCAGGAGTCCCTCTAGCTGAAACCATTGCCCACCGGTATGGAATACACATTCCTTAAAAATGGAAAATCGGTAATTATCAATGCTAAGTTTGCTCCTCAATAGAAAGAAGAACTATTGAAGGTAATCAATAGATGGTTAAAAGCCTTCGCTTGGTTATATCCCAAATTAATTGGAATAGATCCTAGGATATGCCAACATAGGATTTACACTAAACCCTCCATGAAGTCTCGAAGACAACTGCAAAGGCATTTGAATCCAAAGTTGAAGCAAGTAGTCAAGGAAGAAATCGAACAGCTTCTCAAGGCTAGGTTCATATACCCCATTGTTGATAGTGAATGGGTTAGCCCCTTAGTTATTGTGCCTAAAAAGGGAGGCAAATGGAGAGTGTGCATAGATTTCAGGCTATTGAATATGGCAACATTCAAAGATCACTTTTCGTTCCCATTTGTAGACCAAGTCTTAGACACCATCGCAGGGCATCGCTACTACAGTTTTCTAGATGGATATAGTGGATATAATCAAATACAAATAGCCCTAGAAGACCAAGCCAAGACTACGTTCACCAGTCCTTGGGGAATGTTTGCATACAAATAGATGCTGTTAGGCTTGTGCAATGCCCCTGCAACATTTCAATGACTAGTTCTAAGCATCTTCCAACAGCAGATAGGAAATCGTGTAGAAGTCTTTATGGATGATTTTTCCACCTATGAAGCAAAGTTTGATCAAGCCTTGGAATGGTTAGAGAAAGTGTTAAAAAGATGTGTAGAAAAAAATTTGAGACTCAACTGGCAGAAAAGCCATTTGATGATCCAAGAGGGCATAGTACTAGGGCACAAAATCTCACACACAGGGATAGAGGTAGACCCCAAGAAAATCAATGTTATTTGAGGAATTACCCGTCAATTGGAAACTGTCAAAGATATTCAATCATTCCTTGGATATACTAGCTACTATAGGAGATTTATTGAGAACTTTTCAAAGGTTTCCAAACCATTGGTGGAATTAACGAAAAAGGATGTACCTTTCGAGTGGACTAGGGAATGCGAATTAGCTTTTCAAACTCTAAAATAGAAGCTAGTAGAAACACCCATTCTACAAGCTCCTGACTCATCCAAACCATTCCATATCATGACTGATGCATCCAACTATGCCTTAGGAGTTGGATTTACATAGTTAGATGACCAGAAGCATCCTTATTACATCCACTATGCAAGTAGAAGTATTGCTGGTGCACAACTTAACTACACTACCATAGAGAAAGAATTAATGGCTGTAGTGTTTGCACTAGAAAAACTTACACACTATGTATTGGGATATAAAGTATATATACATACAGATCATAGTGCAATAAGGTTCCTCATGAATAAGCCAATGGTAAGCCCTCGTATCCTACCATGGCTTGTAATCTTACAAGAGTTCAATCTTACGATGATTGATCGTAAAGGCACCGAGAACGTAGTTGCTGATCATTTATCTCGGTTGTGATGGGACAACAAAGAGGACAAGTATCCAATTTCTGATTATTTTCCTAATGAATTCTTCTTTGTTGGTGTAGTGAATAATCAATCACCCATGGAGAAAAAATGGTACAGTAGCATTCTTACCTATCTCCTCACCCAACAAATACCACAGGAGTTAAACCTTAAGAAGAAACAACAGTTTCTTCACCAAACCAAGTACCTTATGGAAATCAATGGGCAACTTTACAAAGTGTGTTCCAATGGCTTGGTTTGATGGTGTGTTTTTGATATAGATCAACTGTGAGTTCTCCAAGATGCTCATGAGGGTCCTTGTGGGTTCATTACGCTGGGAGATGAATGACCATCAAGATCTTGCTTGCAGGATATTATTGGCCAAGATTGTTTCGGGACGCCCATTAATTCGTCCAATCTTGTGAGCACTATCAACATGATGGGGGAATGACTACTAGAATGGAGGGTCCACAACAATGGATCCAACCATTAGAACCCTTCAACATTTGGGGATTTGATTTTATGGTGCTAATTACACCAATGTCCAATGGAAAAGCCTATATCATTGTTGCTATTGATTACCTAACTAAATGGGCAGAAGTAATTGCTGTTAAGGATTGTACATCATCTACAGCTGCACGATTTGTTCAAAAAAAAATCATAAATAGGTTTGGTGTGCCTCGTGCACTTATTTCAGACAATGGTACCCACTTCACAGGTGCAACTTTTTAAAAATTAATGTACCACTTGCGGGTTGAGCATAAATTAACTACACCATACCACCTCCAAGTGAACAGTCAAGGAAAATTCACCAACAAGGAGATTACAAAGATATTGACAAGAACTATTAGCAAGTTTAGGCGAGACTGGAGCACTAAACTGAACAATGCTTGTTGGGCATACTGCTCCACATGGAAACTCCCTACAAGCTACTCTTCCTATGAGTTACTGTACGTTAAATTACCAACGCTTCCCATTCAAACTGAGCTTCGTACACTATCCATGGCATGTGACCTCAACCTTGACCTTGGTCTAGCATAGAAACAATGGTTAGTAATCCTTAACTTGCTAGATGAAGACCGACTAGCTACCCCGTCATCTAACGCATTGCACAAGGCATTCAATAAACAACGTCATGACCTAAGGATTAGGAAAGTTAAATATCAACTGGGAGATAAGGTTCTCTACTGGAATCCCACACATGTGCCACAGTGAACTAAATTTCAAACACTATGGGAAGGACCTTTTATTATTTATGCAACTTTTCCTTCAGGTGCCATGACAATATACAAACCTAAGAGCTAGAGAAGAAACTATTGGTCAATGTACAACAAACCAAACCTTTCCATGAGCTTAGGACAACCAATACACATGCTACCTCTGTTGATGGACAACCTTGCTCACTATTTCGGATCTCCTCCTTCTAACTCAGTCATGGGAAAGATGGCCACCTATGGTAACCATTTTAGGCCCTCATTTCTTTTTGAATTTTTCTTTTCCACCATCGTTTATGTTTGTACTATTTCTTTGTTTGATTTACTTTTATTCGTCATTTAATAAGTGTTCATGATGGTGGACTGCATTATATCATATTGATTGCTAATGTTTGGTTTCTACCTTTGAATTATGATGTTGATATTAAGGTATGGTTCTTTTGGTAAAACAGGCAATGAGTCCACACCGTCCACTCATCCATACAACTCTATGGTCTCCTTTGGCTTGGAACTATACAATCTCCTTTTTCGAAGTAAATTCATTAATGAATCGGTCGCTGGGTATTTTTCAAACCAAGGAAAGACTCAAAGGATGAAAAGAGTGTGACTTCAAGGAGATTCGATGCATTTGTGTTGGGCATTCTCTTGGGTGTTTAGATGCTTGTTTCTTGGGTTTTCTACCATTCTGCCATTCAAAAATCAGGAAGCTAAGTGAATAAGAATAAGTCTTTGCATGGTGTGGTTCTCACGCAAGAAAAAAGAAAAGAAAAGAAAGGAGAAAAGTGAGACTTCAAAGCACACCCCTTAGACATAATAAAGCAATATGGGCTACAAGAATTGGTTATGAAACTAGAAAGACATGTTACCCATACCTGAAGGCTTTCTCTAACTAAAGCCCTTTCTCACTTCTTGCTTGTCCATCTCGCTTTGCTCAGGATGGTGGTCATTCTTTGTGAAGGCATTCTTGTTGCTTCAAGAGGATGGATTGGCCAAGTGTATTGATGTGAGGCCACTGAATGTGGTTTGTTTGAGTTTGGATTTGGAATGAGTTCTACTCAATCATATTAACCATAAAATATACAAGGAACCGTATACAACCTTGTTCTTGGGATTCCATTTCATCCTCTCCTCTCCATCTTTCTTCCCATTTTTCCACCTCATTGCAAGTTTTATCATTAGTTTGTTCTGGGTTGATGCATTATTTTTTGTTGGTGAATTCTTGTGGGCAAGTTTTTAACTCTTGTTTCCAAATGACATTCCTAGAGCCTACTGACTCTTTGGTTTGTGGGTTTGTCAGGGCATAAAAGGCGTGAGCCTACTTTGGGGAGGACCCACTGGCATTCCTTTTTGGTGCAATTGTTAAGTTCTTCTTCTTAAACATTTCCTGCAATCAATCATCTCTTGTTTCATCCCCATCCATGACATCCATTTTATTGGTGTTGTCGTTGTTATTTTTTCCCATCTTTCTTGTTCCTCATATTTTTCCATCTTATAGCTACCGAAGGTTCGCTCTTAGTCATGGGGACCTTAGCACAAATTTTTCAATTTTCTCCATTTTACTGTTCGCCTAAGCCTTACACCTTGGGTAATCACCTGTGATAAATCTCCAAACCAGTTTCTTCCATAACGACAACTCAGCTAATGTGCTTGATATTGAGGCAAGGTATCAACTACATTGTAGTTTATCTATCCTTGCTCATTTGTGACTGTGTTGTGTGTGCAGATGGCGATCATATGAAGAATGGACTGGGCTTGGAGGAAGCACTCAGGATGGACTAGAATTGAAGCATTTACGAAATGAGCAAGTCTAGTGTTGTGGTTATGGATAAACAACGGAAGACACAATCTTAGCATTGACGACAACACACTTCATTTTCTTTCACTCTTTTTCTCTAGAAGCTGCCAAATAAAGGCTTGGATGTCATTTATGTATGAGTGTTCATCACAATGGTCATAAACACTAATGTTGTAATATGCTTATTCATTGGGCACGTTGAGTCTGTCATACCATTCCATCGTCAATTGTCAATTAGTCAATAATCCCATACCTTCCCAATATTTTGTAAGGAGCTTGAGGAACAGTTTTCATTTAGTCATGGGGGTATGATGAGAGTGATTACTCTAGCAGTTATTCTAATTATTAGAGTGGCTACTTTAGCAGTTACTCTAGCACTTACTCTAATTATTAGAGTGGTTACTCTAGTAGTTATTCTAATAATTGGAGTGGTTACTCTAGTAGTTACTTTTGTAGTTATTTTAATTATTAGAGCCGTTACTCTAATTATTAGAGTAGCTGCTCCCAAGCCTATAAATACAGTGCCCAGGTGCACAATTGGAGGAAGTCTTTCAGCAGTCAAGTAGCAAAACTCTTGTAGTCTATTTGAAAGTTAGAGTATTTTCCAAGTGCTCATAGCACGAGGTCTAAGTGTGGACGGATCTTTATTCGAGCATTGTGTACCTAAGCACATCTTGTGTATGGTAATAAAGACGAGCTCTTTGATTCATCCTTGCAGCACTTGAGATTTGTTTTCTTACATATTCCTTTTTATTTTACTTTCTTATGCATTTATTTTATTTTATTTTATGCACTTTACATTTCTGTTATTAGCACAGCAATTCATTTTGATCAATTAAGAAAATTGTTAAATTACATAAGCACGACCACTTCGAGCATGCGTGTAATGCTTAGTAACCTAGTAATGATTAACGTTTGGTAATCGCAGTAGTGTTGCACAGGTTCAGGATGTGTATGGGAAGTGGGAACAGATGCTTGTGTTAGGATTAGTTAGAACTTAGTTAATGAGTAGTTAAGTTAAATTAGTCACCTAGTTATCTCTCTCTTTTCCTACTAGCGCAAGACATAAAAACATAAAAGCTATAAAAATCATATGCCTCAAGCTTACTTAACCATACAATTGTGACATACACGTAAGCTTGGAAAGACAATGATCAATCAACCCATCCTTGTTCTACAAGGACACATAAGCACTTAGTCCTTTGAATTCGACCGCATCGTGTGTGAAATGCTTGTAGTCGTATGGTTGAGCGTAGGGGTACCTCATCGCTCATCAACAAACTATTTTAATATGTATAGGAACAATGCATAATAGGGATACCATCAGCATTGACCAAGGCTCACGTATTTTTACCCATAATAAAAGGTCATTTTTATCTTTGGCCATCATGATGCATGCATCTTAAATATTTTTTTATGGCCTTCATGATACTTTCTCTTCTTCTAGATTCTCCCAAAGGAAAATTGTATTTTGGAAACTTCATATGTGGAAACTTTCAAAGAAAAGGTAAGAATATATACGTATGATTTCCTACTTACCATATCAATAATTGGGTTTTTTTAAAAAGGAACTTCTCAAACAAAATTACTTCAAACATTAAATACAATTACTTAAAAAAAATCATTGGTTTTGAAAATAAAAATGACATGGTTCTAAAGTAAAAAAGAAAAAAAATTCCAAAATCTATGAGTTATGACTAATATGAATCATCAATACCATAGAATATAAGCCATTTGTTTTTTAATAACCAATTAGATTTAAACTAAACCAATTAGAAATAAAAACTATTGATTTAATAAATTTTTTTGGAACTCTACAATGTTAGTAAAGATTTGTGGTAATATCTTTCAAGGTTACTTATTAATGGACTTCATTAAGTAAACCAAGAAAAAGTATGATATTCAACTTGGCTTTCTTCTTATGACATCCACATTATTTTGTTTAAATAGTTAGCTTTTGCTAAGTATGAAGCTATGAATGTAGGTCACACTAAATTATACTTGTGTAAATATATGTGTTTGTTTGAATTATAATCATAGACATTAAGAAGTATTTGGTAAGTAGAAAACCTTAGAAATTATTTGCAATTGTGATATTTCTAAGCATTAAGGCTTTGTTGCAATATCAAATTACTAATATTATAAACATAATCATAGAGACATAAGTTGCAACTTTCATAAAAAAACAATATTATCAAATTTAGGTAAACTATTACATGCATGTAAACTAATCTAATTATGTCATAGATTCTAGGTTGGAGGGGAGACATGCAAAACTCAAAAATATGTTTAATAAGCATAAAAAATGCATTCTTTTTTTGGTGCAAATTTTCTTCTCCACATGTACTCCATTAGATATGAGCCATGTAGCTTTTTTCATGATCCATTTTGTGGAATATGAGCTTTCACTGCTCGCCGTGT
>MNCI01021515.1:1213-15871 GCA_015680685.1 Gnetum montanum
CTTGTCACACTTAGGTTAGTTAAGTGCCTCAGTACGACCGCTTCGAGCACGTGCATTACGTGTGGTAATCCCAGTAACGATTAGCTTTTGGTAGCCACAGTTGCATAGTTCAGGGTGTGTACGGCAAGTGGGAACGGATGCTGACGCTAGGACTTAGTGTTGTAGTTAGAATTAGTTTTAGTCTCTCAACCCTTCACCGTTTAGCATAGGAGATAAACCAGAAAATACCAAAAAAATCATATACCTCGGACTTACTTAACCATACACCATAACAACAACAAGTAAGTCTAGGAAGACAACGATTAATTAACCCCAAGTGTTCCTTGCGGTGTTTAGGCATTTAGTCTGCGGAGTTCGACCGGATCGCGTGTGCTACGCTCGTTTTGTATGGTTGAGTGTAGGGATACCTCACCACTCATCACCTTCCCTAATTTTATAATTCATGTTCTTTTAATCTTATCACCTATGATATCAAATTAGTTGAGTAAGATTTGGCTTCTATATTTTAGAATTGAAACAAGTAGATGGGTCCAATTTCCAAAAGAAGAGAAAACCTATTGTTTATGCAATCAAAAAGCAATTAATGATGAGTATCACATATCCCTAGAATGTCTTGTTCTAGAACAAAGTCATCACAAAATGGAAAATTATAGTTAATAGTTTAATTGAGCTTTTTGAAATAACACCAACAAAACTTAGTAATTTTATTGATTAGGTGTTTGCTACACATACTATGTATATTTTTTCTATCCAATAGATCTAGAGGGTCTCCAAACATAATAAAAATCATTTTAGTTTCATCATTTACATGTTCATCTCATTATTCAACTAGCATAATTAACCTTGCTATTTGGTATGTTACATATCTATCTTATCATACATGATACTCTTGAATAGGCATGGTTACTCAACCATTTAGCATGCAATAATGATAAAAAAAGGATAATCACCCAAATCCACAATGCTCATCTTGATAAGCAAGGTCCCAGGAGCATTGGCAGCCAAGAAAAAGCCTAACCTCTTCAAGTGGCTATACCCAAGCTCAAACCCAAGTCTTTAACTTGAGAAACAAGTACCTTACAATCATTTCAAATAATAGTTACTAGCATGCAACAATAATATTTAACCTATATATCACCCTCATTAAATACAAATAATAATGTGGCAATTTTATGAAGCACTGAAATTGTTATCTCATCAACCACTAAAGTCTTCACTTTGGGATAAAATCTTATGAAACTATCATTTTGAATTAATCGTCAATTTAACAAGAATATTCAATGCTAAAATTTCATCAAAATATAATGATCATTTTAAGATGACTTGTGTTTATTTGAACACATATTAGCATATGTCATTAATGATCTAAAATTATTTGAAGATGCAAATGTCATACATCCCAAATAAATCAAACTAATGTAATAACAAAAAAAGTATTATGAAGCCATAAATTCACTACTTCTCATTATCATTGATCCATTAAATCATTATCACTTATTGTTCTTTACCTAGAATAGCTTAGGCCTAGGGTCTAGCACATGCCTTCATCTTGTTAACTCTATCATTATGATTAATTTATAACAAGTCGTTAATAGGCATTTGAACTAGCACAAGATGGTCAACAAAATCATAACCAATCATCATTTCAAATGGGCATCTAGCTAGTCAAAATGACCAAGATAATTATGACAAAACATCAAGTCATAAATGCATTAAGATGTTAATATCATTAAGTCATTAGGTTGTGAATCATTAAGTAGTTGTTAAATGATCAAGGTCTTATGTCATGTTAAGTTTCATAGTTAAAAGACTTAGTCAACGTGAACTATATTTAATATGAACATTTTCACTAGACAAGACATGGACATGAGCATCTATCTTAGGTATGACATTTATAACAGTCTTAAAATCTTCATCTATTAAGACTTCAACACCTATTTACCATTATATTAATAATTTTCATTTATCTTATAATATTAATATTAAGATACTAATTGCCTTAGTCTTATCCCATATATATATATATAAACTAAAAATGTATAAAATCAATTAATATTGATAAGTATGTTAATAAAAAAAATAAAATTGAAACTAAAATTTTATTATGTTTGTATAGACTCAAAGGATTATTAGAAAAATTAACTTTTGTAAAATATATTAGTAGTGATAAATCTTGATTAGAACAGATGATGAGTGGCAAGTATCCCCTACCTCCAACCATGCAAATCACAAGCGTTCACTAGTGATTCAGTTGAATTTTGTAGACTTAGTTACCTTAGTAGCCAATATTCCTAATAGTGAATTGTGGAGTTGCAAGTCATGTCTTCTTAATCCACAATTGTGTCTAATTATATGTATAGTTAAGTGTAATTAAGACATAAGATATGTATTTTTATAATTATTTTTATTATATTTTCTCCTAATTACTTAACAATAAAATGAAGATTTAGTAGTTAAATTAAATAACTAATTCCTAAGTTAGCTAACCTAACATGAAGTAACTATTCCCACATACCATACATATCCTAAACTTATACTAATGCTACTAGGTTATCAAGTGTATACTACTGAGTGTACCAAGTGTCCACTACTGTGTTAGTATGTTATGCTTGAAGTGGTCATACTCACATGCTTATGATTAATCCTATTAATTAACTAAGATCATGGAAGTAAATTTTGTATAAAGTAAAGTACTGAAAGGAAATCATAAACTAGTCTAAGTGTTGTAATGGATATAGGAAATCTGGCTTTTATTGTCACTCATGCTAGTGTGTCCGGGTACATGAGCATTCAAATAAAGTTCCATACAATCTCATGTATGTACACTACGGTCACTTAGAAGGAAATATTCTAACTTTGAAAGGAAGAAACTGCAAGAATTCAACTAACTCTTAGATTGAGAGATGCATAAATGTGAGGGGTGCACACATTTATATAGGCAATGACTATGTGAACATCAACATATCTACATCAATGCATCCTAGCATGCATTGATGAGTATTCATTGACGTAGCCTAACTTATTAATGGTTCATCATACCCGCATGACTAATTGAAAACTCATCCTTGAGTGAATAAAATTGGAATCCAATTTCTTACAAATTTTTAGGAAGTATGGAATTTATTAACAGAAAGACAGATAGATAGACTCTAACAAACTCTAAGTGTGAGATTGTACAATGTTACAAAAATGAATCTCCATTACAACAAAATTGAACACTTAAACAAAATTTTCAGCAAGTGCTCTTAGGATGTTTGAAAATGTGATGAATTTTGATACAGTGGCTAGAGGTGAAGGCTTCTATGGCTTCGACAGTCCTTCATCCCATCTAGGTGTTGCCAGAGGTTGAGGTTGACTTGCTACTGCTGAAAGTTTGAAAGCATCCTGAAGTGCTTTCATTTTCTCTTCCTTTCTCTATGGATCATAAATGGTCGAAGTGGCTTCATCGATGTGGGTCAGTGTAGGGATGTTCCATGGACATGGCATTGAAGGAAACATTTCCTTTGCATTGACAAACTAGGTTGCAAATTGCTTACATCAATGTTGAATGTCTTTACTAGGTTTTGTAGCTCCTAGTAGTCATTCATCCTTTTAGCCAGGTTCTTAGTCGTAGATCGTTGGTCAGTGAGTTTGCTCCTAAGAACTTCAAGCTCTGCATTGGCTATCTTCAACTTTTGTTTGATCTTTGGTGAAGCTTGAATTTTGCCTCATAAAGAAGGTAGGAATTGACAACTTGCTTCTTTAACTCTGTCATTGGTCTTCCTGCTGTTAGCATCACCAAGTTTTCATAACAGAGGTTAGCAATCTCTATGTACTCCATCATCTCCTTAATTTGCAACTCCTTTAGGTGAATTTTAGCCTTGTTACATACCTTTAGTTCATCAAAGATGGGTTGTCATACGTCGTCTCGTTGTTGAAGTTGTTGGAGTGCCTCATTCATCTCCACCTTTGCTAATTGATTTTTTTTTTTGTTGACCTCCTTGAGTAGCCCAACCTAGTCCTTGTAATGATTCTTTACTCAATCAAACTTTAGGATCTCATTCTAACAAGCAACTACCTCAATTGTAGTCTCTTGATAAAGATCATAGACTTCCTCCATTGAGAGATTATGATTTTCTACTACCAACCTCCTTAGATCTAGGTTTACCTTGGCGAGATGGTCCTACTACTAGTGTATGAATTCGATCATCTAGTCCTTTTGTTGCTCAGCATTTTGTAGGTGATGATTATCCTTGGTGAGGACCAAGTTTTCTTTGTGGACCTGTGACAAGTCCTTGTTAGTGTTGTTAGCCATGGCTTCCAATAAGGACACGTCGAAGATTGCCACCTCATTTGCATGCTCAGACTCTTGGTATTTTTGCTAAAGTTGTTGAAAAGATTCATCCCTAGTAAGTTTTAGCCTAAGAATTACAAGGTTAGATAGATGGGCTTGGAACTCAACAACTTCAATAGCCAACCACTAATTAGCTATGGTGGCCTCCTCAAGTTGTGCGTTGGTGATCAATAACTTGCCCTTGTCTCGAACAACTCTGACTAGTTTGATGTAATTTCATCTAAGAGATCAAAGATGTTTGGAAGTGGTTGCCTAGCTCCAACTAATCCTTCCAACACCTCCTCATGTTGGGCAGTGTTAATTTGACCACTTCATGCTCCTACAGATGCATGGATGTCCACCATTACAATAATGTCAAGTATAACCTTCGCACAAGCATTTAGGGCTTTAGCAACTTTATTAGCCACCGCCTTTGCTGCTATCTCTTAGCCTTTGTGCTACATAACTAGAATAGTCATCCCCTCACTTTCCTCCAACATGATGAAGAAGGCCACACATTTCCTAAAATTTTAGGAAACATTTGTCTGGGAATGGACACTGTGAGCTCTTAGGCACTTAGATTAGGCCTTGTGGTTGCCTAGGTCCTTTGAGAGGAGAATAAGAGGGCTATCTCGCTATCTAGTCGGCTAATGATCCTTGCGAACTCATATAGATGGCTCATGGTTGGATGATAGAAAAATGGCTCCCCACCACCTACAGAGCCTTGTTGCTACTTTCAAAGCTTCCTAATTCATTTTGCATCTATGAGCATCTTTGATGTAGTTTCATGTGGTGGTGGTGGTGGTTTCTCCTCTTCCTACAACTTAGCTATTGCATTGTCCTTCATCATTTCCTGCTAGGATGTAGTAGAAGCACGGTGGACCACATCATTAGAATAGTGAGCTATTCCTCCGCTTTTGCATAGCTTACAACTGAGACATGGAAAGGGGAGTGTCATTAAGTTGTTAATGTCATTAAGTGATAAGGTTGTTTTGAATCATTGAGTAGTTGTTAAATGATCAAGGTCTTACGCGATGTTAAGTTTCAATTTTAAAGACTCAGTCAACATGAACTATTATTTTCAATATGAACATTTGCACAAGATAAGACATGAACATGAGTATTTATCTTAGGCATGACATTTATAACATAGTCTTAAAATCTTCATCTATTAAGACTTCAACACTTGTTTACCATTATATTAATAATTTTCATCTATCTTATAATATTAATATTAAGACACTAATTGCCTTAGTCTTATCCCAATTATATATATATATATATATATAGCAATAACAGAAAATGCTATAAAATCAATAAGTCAATTAAATAAATTAATGAAATAATATTAATAAGTATGTTAATAAACAAAAATAAAATTGAAGCTAAAATTTTATTGTTTGTATTGACTCAAAGGATTATCAAACAAATTAACTTGTGCAAAATGCATTAGTACCTATAAATCTTGAGTAGAACATATATGTCCAATAGTCATATAACCTAAATTCTTCTTCTATATAAGTTCACAAAGCTAGCGCTAGTAGCTTGAATAGCTCATAGAAAGATTGACCAAAGATTTGTCATTTTCATTTGAAGAAATATGTAATGTAATATTCTATTATTATGTGTTTATATTCTACTACTTACAATAAATACAGTTGGCATATTTTGTTTTAATGTTACACATTATTCCATCTTTGAGTTTCAACTTGTTGGTAGTATGATCCTATTTTTACTCTCCTAATTTGTACTCTTATGGATATTGAAATTACTATGTGTAGATATTCTACTTTATCATGTCTACCACTCATAATGTTTCGCTGGTAAAACTGAAGCTTTTATTATTTGTGCCTTGTTTTGTCATCATTCAAAAACTTTCTTCTTAATAAATTTCCAAGTTGGTTTTTGAATTTATTATTACATAAATATTTTCAATACCCCATTTTTGTAGCCACAATCTTCCAATTTAGAAAGGGTTGATGCACCTTCCAAGTATAAAACCCTTATATTCAATGAATAGGAAAGGTAAGACTTTTCATTGTTTATTTCATCTCATTAAATAATTGGACAATGAAAATATATGTCTAGTGCCTGATCAAATTGATTAGGTTAAACATGTAGGAACAATATTCAAATCTCTTGAACTTTTAGGTTACCTCAATTGCATACATTACTACATCTTCCCTTGACACCTATTATGATGATAAATACCTTGTCTTGCCATTATCTTATGCTACTTAAAAGTTTACTAAATCCCATGTAAGGACAAAGAACCATCCCTAGTTGTATTAGCAATCAAAGGCTAGTAAGTGGACTTATGACTTACATGCCTTCAGTAGTTATCCACTTTGCACTTCGTTGCCTAACATCTAGCATGGGTATGATAACAAGTATACTAGAGGTGCATCCTTCATTGTCCTCTCATTTTAAGAAAAGATCCTTTTAATGCTCTAACACCTACACTAGATATGGACCAAATTGTCTTATGATGTTCTAAATCTAGCTCATGTATTGGTTAATGGACAAATAGCCCAACCCTTGGAACATGCTACCACCCCAGGGGTGAAGAGCCAACATTGAGGTGCCAAGTCTTCCCATTGATGTAAACTCTTGGGAAAGATCAACTTTTTATCTCTAAAGTAACTTTTATCCATTAAGTAATGACCCTTCCACTTAGTAGCATTGGATCACTAATATAGACTTTCATTCCTACTTGATAGGTGGGGTTTGTAATCAAGCTTCTTTCTATCTTTACACTTGAGGATCAACAACCATATGGCCCAAGAAAACCTCTTTTTCCTTAACAAGTTTTCAAGCTTGTTTTGAATTTATTATTATATAAATATTTTGAATCTTCAATTTTTTAATCAAAATCTTCCTTCATGGTACCATCCTTGTTGCTTAGATTTTTAAATAATTTTTTTTGAGATATTATTACTCATAAAAGTATTGCATATAAGACTTAAGTTTTCACCTTGAGTTCATCTAAGAGGACCTTACACTACACATTCATAAATCACATTTTCCAATTATCCATATCTAAATATTATGATTACTATATCTGCTCTTCATTGTATATAAAGCCTTCCAACAATGATATACAATGTTTTCACTTATAATTTTAATATCAATATTTCTTCATAATCTTAACTCATGTTTTCAAAATTTTTTAGTATTTAGCTAAAAAGTACAATTTTTCTTATTAGTTCAACAAATTAGCACTTGTTTTCCATCAACATTCAGTTTCATTTATGTATATTTACAAAACTTTTCTAGTTGATGCAACATTGGTGTTAATTTGGCTTCAAGCCCATTTCTAAATTTGCAATAAGTGCTATCTCATTTTTCAAAGATTAAAGGCTATATACTTTAATGACATAATTTGTAAGTGCCCAATTAAAATGTTGGTTAAAGGGAACAACCTTAGATAAGATTGTATAGTTTATTTATCTTTTAATTTGAAATTTAGTACTCTCCCTAGGAGCACAGCACGGTGCTCCCGCGAGAGTGCTCTCCATGGGAACCTTAATTTTAATAAATCTACTCCACAATTGTTCTTTAATTAAATCAAATGTTTTAGCAAAATCAACAAAGCAAATAAATGTTTTTCCTTGGTTATCCTTTGATTATTCAATGCAATATCTAAGAGTAACTAGATACTCTATTATAAAATGCTTTCTTCCAAATTCTACCCAACACCTCAATTTCCAATTTTTTCTCCAAAATGGTATTTATCAACTTTGTAAACCAATTAGAATTTGTACTTATGTAAATTTGATTTGTCTTTTCTTTTAAAAAAACATAACATCTCTACTGTTTATTCATCATCAATCTATTTTGAAGTTTTGCATTTAACATTTTTTTAAATCTCTTCGAAAATTAATTGTCCACCATATATTAATAATTTAACATATAATCTTTCACATCTATAGCTTTTCCAAAAATTAGTTTTCCAATTCCCATTATTACTTCATAGTATGCAAGTTATAAAATGGTTAGAATCATACTATTAGTTATGTTATTTACCTTATGATGAAACATATTTTTTGTATATCGATTAATTGTGCAATAGATAAAATGGTTAGAATCATACTATTATTTATGTTATTTACCTTATGATGAAACATATTTTTGTATAACGATTAATTGTGCAATAGAATATCATTGTTTGGAGTTCCAAAAATTCCATGGATCTTGTTTTATCACTTGCCCCCTTGTTGAATTAGTCCTTTTTAAAGCTTCATTGTGACCATTGTGGTAACCCTAGTAAAATGTCATTTTCCAGAGCTTTAAATTTTTTACTTTTAATATATTTTATACCTCTAGTTAAAAAAAATTTATGTATCTTCCATTATAATACATCTTAATTTTCTTGGTATTGCATATTGCATATATAAATGGTAAAGTTAATATAACTAATTAAAATAAAATAAAAGGCATGCTTTTTAATTAAAAACGCTTGTTTCAAATTAATAAAACACCTCAACCGCAAATGACCAATCTTTATCTTGGACAACCAATCTCCTGTCCTAAAGAATGAGCCATTCATTTTTTGTCTGTTTCTTATTTCTTTCCTGATTTTTATTTTAAAACTACTTCGAAGCTCTATCTCTCAACTGAAACTTCAAAGTCAATGAAAATTATGTCCAAAGCATTGAGAAAAATGCGGCACATTTATTTAGGTAGCACATGTAATTCAGATATATTTTTTTAGTTCAAGTTTTTTTAAGTACATTTTTTAACTTATGGTGTTCAGAAATTAAGAATAAATGGGCACTTTCAAGAGTGTTTTATTTCCTGCATTTACTGTGATTTTTTAATAAGTAATGTAATGAAATTTTGATAATGTCTCCTGCTTTATCTCCGGGATTCACACTTCCAAAAAAAACAAACAAACAAAAGTGTACCTCAAATCTTATTTTCTCATTAACAAAGAATTTTTAATTGTTTTAAAAAATATTAAAATATAATTACCATTAAAATCTAAAAGAATCTTTAATCTGAGTAATGCCATACTAAAGTGTAACGACGAAGATGAAGAGACACGGAAAAGAACAATACATGGGAAGAAGATAAAAGTGACTATGGTATTGTACTGCTATGTTTGAATTCTTAAAAAGAGCCAAGACCGGGTGCTGTATAACACCCACAAGCTCGCACACTGTGGTGCTGAGCTCAGATCCATGAATCTGCATTCATAGTAGCATACAATGAAATGCACAAAAACAAATTTTGAGTATTCTCACTGAAGAAAAATCAATTTTTATGGTTTGGTTGTTTCTAATGCTGCAAACTTAAGAGAGCAGCTGTACTGTCACCAATATTTTAAAAGAAGTATATGAAAGGCCATACCTTCTTCCACAGCAAACTTGTCCTCTTATTTAATTTTTAATCAAGTTCAAATTTAACAATAAAAATATATATTTTCCCAATGGGCAATGACAAAGATACCACAACTGTCATTTTGTAATATGAGTTCTCAGTTTAGAGCACCACTTCTTAAATAGTATGTTAATTAATCAAATTACATGTTGGAAGAAATAGCATTTCAGATATCTAATCCTGTATCTTGGAACACTATGGTACCCTTAGAAGTATGACATTCATCTTTTACTGTTCCTGCAAAGCATATTAAACTTTAGACACCACGTAAGTAGATGCTTAAAAAAAAGCCAGCAGAATGCCTATACTTACTGAAAGAACATCATAAAAGACTTCCGGCCTCTTTTGACATCGTGCAACCTCCTAAATAAATTTTAAAAAAATGAATAGCAACCATTAATAAACCAGAAATCATACAGATTAGCCTCACTATATAAAACAAATTTAAGTGAAAGTTTTAAGGCTATGAAGAATGGAAATGCAACATTGATGTTGATATTAATCTGGTTATGAAAATAGGTTTTGCTGTAAATTTCCACTGCACAATGTAGAGAAAAACATCATGGAAACAAACAATAAACCATATATTAAGAATAAAACAAACTTTTGCAGAGCGCATTCCCAAAAATTGTTTAAATCTGTACCCAAAATACTAGAGAGATCATTAGTCATGATTTTGCATGAGCCAATGAATACGAAAGATAATACTTCTCTAATTTTCTTCCGTAGCATAAATTTATTATCATGGCATTAAGATTTGACTTTCACTACCGTGATGCAAATTATGAGCTATTTGGCTATTTATGAATACATTTCCTACATACTTTTCCTTGTACATTTGACATGACTTGATGAATGAAAGATCACATATATGGTTTTGAAATATATTTACCTCAATTGCTGAAGCTATGCGCAAAAGAGTGGCCTCATGCCATGGTTTACCCATTAGCTGTAATGCAATCGGAAGTCCATCTTTATCATATCCCACCTGCACCAAATGCGGTTATTTGAAATAAGATATTGACATCTGATGCTACAATGAATGCCATACAAAATTCTTTGATTTGAACTGCAGTTGTTATATTCATAACACATGTAGAGACCAATGATCAAAACGATTGCAAAAAATTGCTGACTTAATGAAAATTATACAACTTTTTCAGCTTGAAAAAGCCTTCATTACTTCACAATTATTTTAACTGAATTTTTCCAAAAGTTAGTGCAAGTGTAACAATGCTGCCCCAAAGTTGTTTGGCACCCTAAGGAATTCCCTTAGATCCAAAGGATTTGGGGCGGAAGACATAGGGACTACGCCTCCAAGCAAGTACAACAACCACTTCAATAGCTTAGAAGGGAGCATGCAATGGATCAGCTTCATACATATCGAATATATGCCTCTAGGAGAACATCTATGATTCTGAATGAGGACTAGCAAACATGTACACAAACAACCCCATAGACATCATTGGTAGGATGACGATGATTGGGTGCCTTACACCTAGACCCCCCACAATCTGGTACAAGGTTCAACATGGCAACACACTTGGACTGTCCAATCCAGGTTATCAACATATTAGGCCTCATGTAGTTCTACAAGTGTGAGGCTAAAATAAGGACTAAGAGGGGCATATACAAGGTGATGCCTTGTTGCTACTTGAAACTACCAAGGTAGAATAGGTTTTCTCAACACTTGAGTGCCATGCATGGACACCTCAAAGTGTTCTATGGTCCCGAACCATGGGGAAGAATCAAGGGAACATCTACCCTTAGACCTTTCTCACAATCCTCCCCTGCAAAGCCTAGGATAAGCTTTGAGAGTACACTTCTAGTACATGTTCAAACTCCATCAAATTTAGGGAGTCACTCAACTCAAATGATGCCAAGCTTGAAGGAAGGTATCAAGCCTAAGAACTAATACATCTTTCCAACCAAGGCCTTGCATGAAACACAAAGAACACTTGGTGGAACCCAAAATTTGTCACTACTCCATAACAAGAGAGATAAGGCCAATACAAAGGGCTGACATTTCTAAGGCATCCCTTAGATCTGTCCCTTAATCGGGTCTAAGAGACTTGTTCTCCGACATTGTCCCATACCTATGCAAGAGAACAAGCTCATCTCTTACAAGTCCAGCCAAGTCCCTTCTGAATGGCTTATCGGTGCCCATCGATCCTTAGATTTTTATTTTTATTGATTTGAAGGCTCACCAAGATTCATTTTCAGCCCTAGTAATAGACTTGCGAGACCACTTCACAAAGAGGACATGCTCTAAGGGAGCCATGTCTTAACAAGCAACCCAAGCTTGCCAAAACCCCAGGTTCTACATCTGGCTTTGGTACCCATGGGGTCTCACTAGTCCAACCATCTATACATTGGATAATTGTGTGCACAGCACAACCACTGCGTTTTATTCTTTCCTTTGTTACAAGTCTAGGTTGGTTAAAAGGAAGCTAAGTGAAACCCTCCTTCTAAAGAAGGTTTAGAGGTAGATCTCTTTGCTCTAACCTTGCCATCCACAAACAAACCAACACCACTAACCATGTTTTCATCATGGAACAAAATACCCCCATATCCACGGCAATGGAGAAGATCCAAAATTTTCTTGAAAACCTTCTCTGGGATGCAATCGAGGCATCCCAAATACTTACTACCATCTGAAGCCATCAAGTATGCCCAACATCAAGTTTCCTACTTGAATGATAGAGTGAGTTGAGGATAGCCACAAAAACTGGCCCTAAGACAATTCTCTTCCTACGTCCTTCATTACAACCTCCATATTTCATCAAGAGGAAGGGTCAGCTGCAATCACCTTTTATAGCATGACCTTCCTACCATGAGAGATGGGACAAGCATTGTTCTTTGAAAGCTTACATCAAGGGTGAAGCACATCAAATGCCTCCAGGGACAAACATTATCATAGATCCTTGGGAAACATCCAAAATTCCACAATCTACATTTCCTACCATGCCAAGAACATCTGAACACCCAAGTTAATCAGCCCAATTTGTGTTTCTATCCAATTGAAGAGATCCTCATCATTAGGTTCCTTCTCCAAAGTAAGTACACCAACCACTCTACATCATACGCATCATACATGCCAAGAAATGCCACCAAGCCAACTTAGCCACACTATGCAACCATCTCACCTATTGTCGGAAGACATAGATTTGTAAGTCTTAGCCACATTCTATCCAACATCAAGGACCAACTGCAAAATGCCAAAGAGCCCAACATTGAAACTATCACAAGGAAGACATACATTTTACAATTTCATAATACCCAAGCCCATACAACTAAAACATTTGTGGTGGACAAGGCCTGATCACTTCCTATCCTATCATTGTACATTGACCAAAATTAAGAGTGTCATCCATCAATAATTTGCCCATAGGAGGACTAGGTCATCAAGACATTTTAAATTACATTGAAAGGGCATAACCATCACCAATTATCAAACCACTACAGCTTGCTATCCATCCGTAGACAATTTGCAATCGGGAAGGTTCACTAGAGGACCAATTGAAGAAGTCCCTTTGGAAGAACAAAACCAAAAGATATTTCATTGGAATTCACCTTACCTAAAAATTTTTGCAAGGGCATCAAGCCTACCTCAACCGCTGTATCTACAAAGGAATTCATGCATTCAAGCATTGTAATCATACCTTGTCTCTATTATGAGTTCCAAGAGTTCTGGCACTTGAGACCAACATTTGGAATAGGACATAAATATAATTTGCATTTGGAACAAAGGAGCAACTATCTCAACTTAACCTAACATTGTTCTTCTAACAACTAAGGAATTTGCATGTGACTGGAAAATAGGCCATGCCATCAAGCCAAAGAGTCAATTGTGAGAGCATCAAGTAACACTTCTCAGTACCAGGTGGAGCGATGAAATCGGCGATTGGAGGAGCGGAGAAACGGGCAAGTGAAGCAGAGAAACAGGCGAGCGGAGTGGAGAAACAGGTGAGCAAAGGGGTGGAGAAACAAGCGAGCGGTGGGGTGAACACAGGTAAACCAGCCGACGATGGAGTAGGAACCGCAAACCCAAGGCTCACCGTAGGACACGTGAGCAGTGAATAGATGGAAAGCAGGAACGACCTGAACCCAGTCAAGGCCAAGCAGGACCATGGGAGGGATGAGTATCGAGCACCAAATGGGGAGATTGAGGCACACTCCTATACCGACAACAGCATGCACCTCCGGGTTAGCAGACCACCGATGAAGGGGGTTCAGACTATGCAACGGAGCCTTATTGGTTGGTTCGTGCCTTTGGGAGCTCGCCTGTGGATGGAGTTAATCCGCAGGTGGGTACAAGAAAACTAGAGGATTGGACAAGTGGAGGTCCGGAGTTTATCTGAGGAGTTGCTCCTATTCATTTTCCTGACCCAGCAGGATAGGAACATGGTGTTGCTGGGAGGACCGTGGTTTTATGGTGCTTTGGGGCTGGCTTTAACCCCTTGGCGACCAAGGGCACATTGCGAGACAGACCTATTTGCTCATGCCTCGGTGTGGATAAGGGTGTCTGGGATTCCATGGGAGATGTATAACCTGGAGTTCCTGGAATGGATGGCGGGTATTTTGGGGAGTTTATCACGTTCGACAAGGTCACACAGTCAATGGCGCAGATGGGATTCACCCAGTTTTGCATGGCGGAATCTGTCTGCCAAGGACCTTATCAGGGAAATAGTGTTGGAGCTTCTTGGAGGGGAGGAACACCTTAAGGTTGAGTTTGAAAACCTGGAGGCAGAGCCAGGCATGGAACAAGGATTGAAGGCCCAAGAAGGCAAGGGAGGAGGTTGTGCATGCTGTGGGAAACCCGGCCACCATGAAGCTGATTGTTGATTTTGGATCGTCTAGCCAACGTGGGTGCGGGACCAAGTCCAGCAGCTAGTCGAGGGCAGGGACTGGGTTATGGTGGGATGTAAGGGCCAACCAAACCCACCACCAGCTCAATCGCCCCC
>MNCI01021515.1:19748-42174 GCA_015680685.1 Gnetum montanum
CCCCCCCCCCCCCCCTCCATTGGTGGTTTCCTAGGCCAAAGTCGCATGGAAAGAGATTGAGGCTATGATGGAAGTCACGCCGACGTACGAGCCTAATTGTGTGGCGTTCCATTCGGATGAGGAGCTGTAGCAGATGGTGGAGCAATGTAGCTGGAACGACACCCTGCAACGGTTGGTTAGTGACCCGAACCTTTTAGATGACGCTTTTTTCACAAATTGGCACAACAACCAAACCTACTTTAGGGGTACAGAGGTCATCATCATGAAGTCCTCGATTGCTAGGTGTCTGGGGGCCCAGGCTAATGGCGAATCATCCTACCATCCGCAAGTGGGCTACAGGATGCAAAAATTTTCTTCAACGAGTCAATGCCACTCACATAGAGCAGACAAGTTCCCAGATCCTCCCTGCCCCGAATCTAGGCCCGAGCGACAGATCTGGTGGGCAGATTTTTTATCCAATCTGGCAATGGATCAAAGCTCCAAGGCATCCACTTCGCCTTCCTCAAATGCTTTAAATTGGAAGTTAGGGTTAACCTGCCCAAGTTCTTTCTGGCGGCTCTACAATAGCAGAGGCAAGGCTGCCACTCCGGCCTCATCCTAGCCTTATGGTGGAGGGCAGGGGGTGCAAATTTCATCGAGGCTGCAGAGTGCCCCCCCTCCCATGAGGAGGCTCCCTGTCTGACCCATCGTTGTCGATCGGCCGGGAGAGTCTGTGGACCCAGCCCACGATCACGTTACTAAGAGAAAACGTAGCCATCGGGGACGGTGGCCCCCAAACCCCATGGCGGCACCAGGGATGTCGCTGCCTGAAACATCAGGGTGCAATGAAAGCAAGGACGAGGCATTACAGCAAACGACATAGGAGGCTGCAGCTGTGGCACACAACATTGAGCGTCGGGAGGGGGAGGCAAATTGGGAGGAAGCCCTCGCACAAGCACAAACCGAAATGGAAACTCATTTCCGTGAAAGGGAGTAGGAGATAATTAGGCAGCAAGCCCTGCTGGCGAATGTAGCCCGGGCCCATTTGGTGGACGAGATTTGAGCCCAAGTGAGAGACGAGTTGCTCCAAGAGGAAACCACCCGAAGAGAGCGCAAAGCGGCTAAACAAGCCCAACACGAGCCAGAGCAAGAGGAGGAGGCATAGAGACAGTGCTAGCTAGACTGGGCGCACGAGCAAAGTGCGCGACAGTGGCTTAAAGTTGGACGATGTCCATACATCATCTTGGGCATCAATTGTGACTGCACATGGGGCAAGCTCCGATGCCACATCCGCCAAACCTTGGCGCATTTCCACCCAAATAGGGGGACGTCGACGGAGGATCAAAACTGGCGTGAATCGACCATGCAAGGACTCCAATAGGCCACCAGCTTTGTGGACACGGAGCTCCATCGTAACACATTGAACATTCTCCATGCTCTAGAACGGCCACGCTGCGCCTGTCATAGGCTACCGACAAGCCTATAGCAGGACTGCTGTCTTCTGCCCCCCCTAACACGCCAATGGGCCCTTTTTGGTGTTGTTTTGCGCCCCCCCTAGGGGTTGGGGGGGTTGACCCCCCCCCCCCCCCTTTGTCTTGTATGGTTTAGTGCGTTTAGACGTGAATGGCTGATGCTTGGTTGGGCACACTCGATTGAGGTTTTAAAAAACCTTCCACCTGGGCCAATGTCATTGACCCACATTTTGTGCTATCTTGTATTCTATTTTCAGTAATTTAATCCCAAACATTTCCTCAAAAAAAAAAGAGTCAATTGTGAAAAAAGAACATTGTCAACAACAAGAGGTTTCAATACACACTGCCAAAACTATCATAGAAGAGGATGCAACCTCTAAAGAAGACATTCAACAAGAAAGGTGAGGTCTCAAAATAGAACAAAATAGGAATGACCTATCCCAAGAGGTCTTAAAAACATCAGGCCAATTAAAAATGTCTCACAGTAGATGTCAACATGTGAGGAAGTGATGCCAAAAAGCCCAAGGCAAACACAACCAAGCCTCAAAGAGAGAACGCAACACCAAACGACCCGCAACAAGGGTAATTAAGCCCAAAGCATAAGAAGGCATCAAAGCAAGGAACACATCAAAACTAGTCTAGAAGAGGCACATATGGCCTCAAGAAGCACCCTCATCAATCATCCATACAACAATTCCAAGCATTCCACGGAGCCACACCTAAGCCATGAGAAGCACCAAGCCTTGCAATAATGAGCAAAAGCAAAAGCGAGAGGGACACACACAAGAGACTTGAAACACAACAAAAAGAAAGACACACACACAACTAGACAAACATACAATCGCAAACATGAATGTACATTAGTCTACCAACGACGGTCTTTGTCCATCCAAACCAAGGCTCTCCAAGAGCACATATTCGAAGGCTCTCCATCTTGAGGTATCTAGGCAAAATTGTGGCCCAGTATGTAAATTGCACTTACAATATCTCAAATAAGTGGAAGTGCATGAATATCACATCCTACACATTCCAAATAATGCCATCCCAAAATATGTCATCTAGGTGGAGACCAAAGCAGAGACTAGGTCCAATTCATCCAAGATGAATCAATGAAGACCAAAGATGAAAGCTCCTTGAACAACAATTTATGTGTTGCTAATAGAAGTTTCATTAGCCATATCGAAACAAAACCACAACTTGTCCAACCACCAAGGAAGGCCTAGTGGAGGAAAGCACAACTAATGCAACCACATCTATCCACAAGCGTGTCTAGACCGTAAAGGTTACAAGCATCAAAACAAAGTCTCCACAATGAAAATCTTATAGGGCCCTTATCATAAAGGCAATCCATTGGTAGATACAAGAGGTAAAACCCATATAATCCAATATCACAATGATAAGAAACCTCGAGGGCATAGTATCCTGCGAGCATGTCATGCTAGTCACAACACATCAAGGAGGCTCTGATGCCATCTGTAACAACATTGCTTTGACATTGTTTGATACCCCAAGGAATTCCCTTAGATCCAAAGGATCTAGAGTGGAAGACCTAGGGACTACGCCTCCAAGCAAGCACGACAACCACTTTAATAGCTTAGAAGGGAGCATGCAATGCATTAGCTCCATACATATTGAATATACACCTCTAGGAGAACATCTACAACTCCAAATCTTATAAACATCATCAGTAGAAGAATGACGGTGTATCTATAGGGGGTGCCTCACCCCCAAACCCCTCATGATCTAGTACAAGGTTTGGCGAGGTGCTGCACCTAGACTATCCAATCTAGGTTACTAACATATCTATAACCATCACAAAATCAAGCCCCATCTAATGCTACAAGCATGAGGGTAAGATGAGGACTACTAAGAGGGGGGATACAGGGTAGTGCCCTGTTGCTACTTGGAACCGCCAAGCCTAAATGGGTTTTCCCAACACTTGAGTGCCACACATGGACACCTCAAAGTGTTCTATGGTCCCCAACCCAAGGGAAAGAACCAAGGGAACCTCTACACTGAGACCTCTTTCATAGCAAGAGATATTTTTCAAAAGTCATGAATTTTTACCAAATGTTTTAAAGAATTCATAGAAGGTTCTAAAAGAAATTTGATTTTAAACTTCTACATAACAAAAACGCTAACCAAACTAATAAAATTATAAAAGCATAAATTGATAATAGTTTTTTTCTATATTTTACTATTCCATTACTAGCAGTACCTCACATTTATATATGTGATTGTACTACTCTATTAAATACTTAAGCTTTAACTTATTTTAAAGCTTTTATATATATTTGTATATGTACCTGATGCTTCTAAGTAATAAAAAGACTTTTGTTTTGGTGACATAAGCAAGATTATGATTTATCTCTAATTTTTTAATTATTTATTATTTCAAGTTATATATATATTATTGATGAATGAGCATGGCAAAGTTTAGCATTATTTTAGAATAACACTAGGAAATTAATATGATGTGGATCCATGGTTTATTTTGATGTTTAGTTAGAAGTTTTAAAATTATTGAATATTTAATTAATTAAAACGGACAAAGGACTCATTTAATAGGGACCATGTAACTCTCTTGAGTGTTGTCAATCTCACATGTCCACTCCCTCATGAGAGACTTCATGTATTATAGTTGGATGGCCAAAGGGTCCATTGAGTACTTTTTTAAAAATAAAAATAAGCTATGCATATTAAAGATTTTTGGTGTCTTTTCTTAGGTGCACATGTTTTGTTTCGTTGAACATTTTTAGGTTAATTTTGTGGGTTTTTCAAGAGAGTTGTCATGCCCTAATTCATTGTTAAATGGTCCTTTGTTCAAGCCTACACTTCTCTCAATGAGAAAACATGAGAGGCTGGAAAATTAATAATGAAGACTTTAAAGTTTGGAACCATGTTAATCCACCATGGTGTTCAAGCTTAGTACATATCAGATTTTATTGTTTCCTTTTCTTTCCATTTAGCATAAGAGCACATTGAATTTTGCTACTTATCTACTCAAAAAATCAGATTTCTAGTATTTTTTTAATGATGGCTATTCATAGTAGAAAGACTGTTACCCATTTTTTGTGGTTAATAATTACTGTTCACTGTTTTCTGGTTTCATAGAGAATGGTAATAATGATAATAGTGACATATAGAATCTTTCTCTCTCTCTCCCTCTCTCTCTCTCTTCTTGGAAAAGATACTAGAGACTGCCCATTCACTCTTTTAACCTCAGAATTAAAAAGAACAGTTACTCTTATTTTTTAAAATGGCTAGTAATTCATTTCCCAAGATTTTGCCCTTGAATTTAGGAAATTCCAGACACTGAAATTTGCCTTAGGCTGAAAGAAAACATTGTGAATTCCCATTTCAGATTTATCTTAGGCCTACTTCTCCCCTAAAGTCAGATTATTGAATTGCTAAAAATTCATGCCCTACTTTCAAGCTTTGTTTGCAAAATTTAGGATGCCTAAAGTTGGAGAAAAACATTGGCTAATTTTCTCATGAAAACCAAATCCTAGTACTCTCTCTATTGCATAATGTGACTTAGCTCTTGTATGGCATTTAAAACATATGTGAGATGCTCAGTTACTTTCTTTTTATTATATGATGAGGATATTAGAGCTTTGAAGCCTGAAAGTCTCATTGGAGTAAGTCTTTTTATTTATTTATTAATAATGAATGTTTTGTACATTTTGACAGTTAGATATTCCTTTCATGCAAAGAAAATATTGTTTATTTATTCTTATTTCAATATGCTAACTCCATTTATTTATCAACAATTATGTTTTTTATTTGTAAAAAGAAAAGAAAGAAAACATATGTATGAATCATGTATATCTAATGAGAAAAGGAGGTACGTGGGCCCTGTAATCAACCCATCATTATGAGTCACATCATTATTAGTTGTTAATGTAAGTATAACCCCATGTTTTAAGAGGATTGAGAAAAAAAATTGTACTAATAATTAGAGGGTGGTTATTACAGGTCCTACATAGTACTTCAAAATTCAAATTAATAAAGTTTGAGCCTGCTTGCATGTACATGGCTGCTGATACAAGTTATTTGAACATGTAACAGTTCATTAAAAAATTATAGGTTCTTTACATTAAAAACCATCAGACTTATAATGGTTATGCTAAAATAGAATACAATAATATTTTGTGTCAATAGGATGGTAGTGAAGAGGTGAAGAAATTTATACACAATATGTTGTATCTATATACTTGTACACTTGTTAATATATTTATATCTACTTAATTGTGTTTTCTGGTTTTATTTTATATTTGTCTATAATACACTATAAAAAATCTTTCAAAATTGTTATTTTACATTTTTTTTTTGGAGAAAAGGTCAGGATTATATTACAGCCAAAAAGGTAATTACAATCACTAGAGAGGGGGTGGGGGTGGTTTGGAGGAGGAAAACCCCCAAGAAGGGGGTGGAACTCCCCAAAACATGAATCCACAACAAACTAGTTCTCATTTCCAGAGAACGACAAAAGAGACAAAATTGCCTACTTCTAGGGCCAGCTAACCAACCCCTTTCAAAACCTATGCCTAAAAATCCCATAAACCACAACAAAAACCCCTACTTAAACCTTGTGAAAGCCCTCAACAAACAAGATGGGGGAGTCTAGTGCAAGGACAACATGGCCTTTCCTACATGTGGGTTGTGTCTAGGATATCCGTATGGTGCTCTTTGGAATTCCTTATATTGCTCTTCCCTCAACATGTGTGCCTCCTCGCCCAAATCTCTAGCCTTGTTCGAGTGAAGCTTGCTTGATGTTATCCAAACGAATCTTATTAACCTGGCCTAGGATCCATTCCTGTTAACCCCTATGACCACGTATAGGCACTTCCCCATATGTAGCCAATGCTTGATGTTGGATTTGTGAGCAATGTCCTAATTCATCTTCATTTGCTACTCCTCCAAAAAGGTGCAGGCACTTTGCTATTCCTTCCTCGTGAGATGCTCCTACTCCTCCTTACAAAGGTCCTCCCTGATCTAGGCTCGAAGTTGATCTTCAAGTGCACTTTTGAGCACCATCTCCCACAACTCCTATTAGGCTCTGTGGCCCTATCCTTTTCCTACAACTCCTCCTCATACTTCCTCACTAGTTCTTCCTACTCCCTCCTCTATAGCTCCATAGCCCACCTAGCATACTCCTTAGCTCTCACCCTTGCCTCAATCTTGATAGTAGCCCTACAGAGCTCCATGCTAAACTTAGCCTAAAGCTCCCAGTAGATCTCCTCCTCTACTAGCTACAATTGTTGTTAAAATGCCAGTTGGTAGTCAATAGCCAATCCCTATTAGTCTGAGCTCTCTGAGAGACCCCCTCTAATCAATTGCCTTTGCCAAGGCAAAGGAGGAAGACACCGCCTCCTAGTTTGGTCAGTTCTATTTGTATACCATGCCAAAAGAGATAGGTTTCATAGGGGCTAGCACCTACAACCTAGCGGCCACCCAAAGGGCCAAAATGAGGTTGGAGTGACAACCCCGCCACCCTCAACAAAGAGGGGAGAAAAAATTTGGGCAAGTTCACCTATCATCCTAGCTACATCTAGGGAAGAAATGCAATTTATGCTCCTTGCAACTTCCAAACATTGCTGAATTGGATAAAGAACCTATCAATTAGCTTTGTTGCCTCTTGCCGCAACTGTAGGAGGATCGATTTTGGGACCTAACCACTCGCGGTCTTCAGGATTGGCCCATCAAAGAAGCCCTCCACATCTTGTAGGCCGCATCCTATGGGAAGCACAACCTCATCCTTAGCACGCCATCCAAGGTATTCAACAATGGCAGCCTTTGTAAGGTGAATATGGACACCATGAAAAGTAGTGGAGTCACCCTTCCAACACCTATAAAAGTTGTCATCTAGCAAGTCAAGGTCATCGACCAGAAGGGGAAGGAGGTCATCCCAACCAACCCACACCACCATCATCCACAACAGTTGTTATACCTAAACATTGTACAGTCCAACTCATATGTGGGTTTCATACCCATCGCAGTAGTAGTTTCCCTCCACAACTGTCTACCAAGGAGAACAATCTGTTGTGGTGACCTTAGCAGAGCAATCTAGAAGATTTTATCTTTGCATATGTGCCAAAGGATCCAAAAAACAACAACCAATGAGGAGTCACCATGGAGCTACTATGGGAGCACAAGGGCAAATGTCCACAACACAATTGTGGTGAAAGGATAGAGGTAGATAAGGTCATGCATTGTCTCAAATACAACATGGCAAAGGGGGCAAAGACTATTGATGAGAAGGCCACATTCCCAAAGTAACATGCGAACTAAGAGCTCACCTTGGAAAAATCAATCATACAAAACATTTAATTTTTTCAGGCAAATGTCCCTTCCAAATGGCCTACCATCCCAGGACAATGACATATTTGCTGGTAACATTTCCCATGGCGAAACACGTAACAACCCCATCTAAGTGAGCTTTTGCACATAGGTGTAGATGTTCTACTAAAGGTATGAGTCCCATGTATTAGCACTCCAGAGTTGGTATCTCCTTCTCAAGATAGATACCCACTGTGTTTGGCCATCGTCATCTTGCATGAGATGGTTAATTAGGCCTTGGTAACCAAGCAAGATGGCATCTACAAAGCACACCACCCCAAGCCTCTTGATGTCTTAGGCCACATCACCTTTTCCTAATAGACAAGATGCATTCGATGCCCGTCTTTTCCTCCCAACCAGATGAAGTTTTGGACAATCTAGTCAATCTTGCTAATGACCCCTTTTGGTGGCCATGCCACTAAGGCAAAAAATCTAGCCATGGAAAAAAGGACCAATGTAGCTAGCAACATCTTTCCTTTCCTCATTAAGAATCGGAAGGGCCAATGCTCCAACTTGGACTAGATCCTTGAATAAAATAGGTCCAAGATGTGTTCCTATTCTAGGCAAAGATGGGGATCCCCAAGAGTCTTGAAGGAACCCCAATAGGATCCCAAGTATGCAGCAGATTTTCCATTTTACTATCACTTTCATACCAAAGAAATGGGTGGCGAATTTGTCCCAATTGACAATAAACCCGATTTCCCAAGACATTCACCACAAGGCCCTAGCACCAACTTCTACTTGTAGTACAACTACCTTGGTGGCAAAGAAGTGTATCATCCACATAGTGACTAGCAATGCACATGATTCCTTCAACGTTAAAACCTCATACTCCTTCAAACCTGTTGTACTAGTTCATAGTATGCATGACAATAACGAACAAATATGGTGAGAGGGGCTCATCTTGGTGCAACCTCCTAGGGGGGAGGAAAACCATAGCCACCCATTTATATCAAATGAGAAGACCCATGTGGCCTAAAGGTTAATAAGAAAATTCACAAACATTGGATGTAGCCCTTTCCTCAGCATGATTTCCTTGAGGGAACCCCAATGCATAGTGTCATATGCTTTGGCAATATCAAGTTTGATGAATATATTTCTAGGACTCAAAATTACAATAATACCACCATGAATCAACACCCTATCATAAGATAATAGCAACCCTTCATTTGAAATATTTTAATATACAATTGAAGGTAAAAATATAATGGCAACATACACTTCTAACATGCTATGTTTTTGTTTTAACATCCTATATGTCACAATACCATGCAGCTATGCTGGAAGCAACAAGTAAAATATATTCTCCTATTGATCATTTGTTTTCAGAGAAATTTCGGGTGTAATATAAAATGAAATAAAGATATGTACATCATACCAACATCTCCAAAAATATGGAGAGATAGCATCTCTACTCATCCCAAAACTAGGGGTTACAATCCCCCCCTCCCACTCACTAGAATTCTCTTAGAGAATTCAGAAAAAACAAAAACATGTTTTTTGCCCACACCTAGGCTGCACTGAACAAAAGACACCCCACCCAAAAACAACCTAAAGATGCATAGGCAATGTTGAGCACCTACAACAGTGTCACTCCTAGCTGTGAATGGTATCTAGCACAACCCTATGGTGCTCAGTGGCAACAAAGGTCGCCACCTGCTGAAATTCCTTAAAGCTCGCTTCCTTCCTCACCTGCTCCTCAATGTTCCCCTCCCCATCTAGATGCAACTTTTGACTCTGGCACTAGATATGCCTCTAGAGCATGGCCCACAGAGCACTGCACCTAATGTCCAGAATGATGTAGGGGCATCCCCCCTCTCACAACCATGACCATGCACAATCTTCATGGGCCAAGTCCAACTGTGCCTGAATATCCACCTCCTCTTGCTCCTCTTCCTCTTGTCGTTGCCGCTCCCCCCTCGCCCACTCCTCTTGGAGCCTAGCCTTTGCCTTGAGCTCTTTCCGTATCTATTGTTAAAGCTCCTCTTCCAACTCCTGCCTAACTGTCACCTCTGCCAAGTCGTGTTACACCCATTATACACTTGTCACCTCCTCATAGCACTGAGTCAACCATTCCAGCTCCTGCTAGAACTCCCCCTCCCACCACCTTAGCTATCCTAGTTCCTACTGTAACTCCTCCTCCAACCGCCTTAGCTGCTCCACCCAAATTGTGTGCTCCTTCGCACACCCATGCTTCACCTCCTCTAGATCCGCTAGTAGCCTTGTCGTCCTTGATGTCTCCCCTTCTTCAATCCCCCTCCTCGGCCTAGTCAAAGGTCCAGCCCCCCATGGGATCCCTCAAAACCTTCTCAGGGATGTGATGACANGAATTTGTAGAAATGTCAACCACCAATGGTGGAACACACCGCCTTCATCGTCGCCCATACACGGCCCGCACCACTGGAGCCCTAGGCAACCTCAGGGCCCCTCTTGGGAGTGAACGTCCCCTTGTCACCCACCAAAGCACGAGAATGAGCCCCAAGTGGGTTCCTTGCCTCCTCTGATGCGACACCCCCAAAAAGTAACAAGGCAGGTTCATGACAAATCCCCTTTGAAGGCAACACATGAAGCCAAAATGCACCCCAAGCAACTTCCATGTGTTGCCTGAGTGGAAAAAAAACTAGTCCACAAGCATTGTGGTATCTTGCCACATAGGCTCCAAGGCTAACTTAGGGACTTGTCCATTGGTTGTCTTGGGCACTGTCCCTCAGAAAAACTCTCGTACATAATGTAGCCCTCTCCCCCCTAACACCACCTCTTCCCCCTCCACTAGTACCTGTAGGTACCTAGCAATGGTAGCCTCAGTGAGCACAATTCTCACCCCCTGAAACAAAGTGATGTCCTTGAGCCAATTGTTGTAGAACGACCTGTCATCCAAGTCAAGGTCCCCACGAAGCTGCTCCAGCATTGAGGCCCAACTCACCTTGTCCATCAAATGCCATATAATGGGATGAGCACGGTATTTTTCACAAGACAGTTTGTACGTCGGGGTCACCCCCATTGCCATCCACACTTCCCTCCATGCCCAAAAACCTGTAGCTGTCAACTACACTGGTAACGACAGAGAAATGTCCTGAAAAATTTAGTAATTTCTAGCCCTCCACAGTTGCCAAAGGATGGCCATGGCAAGCAAATATCCATCCAGCGTAATCAGCAACGGAATTTGCATAGCCTGCCACACCTGCGCTGAATAAGTACATTGCCATGCAAAATGCTCCACTATTTCCTCCATTGCCATGCAGAGGGGACACGTGGCATTCACCTGTAACCCCCTCCTTTGCAACACGTGCCACACGGGGAGAGCACCATGTCCAATCAACAACAGCAAAATTTTAATTTCTTCAGGGACCTTTCCCCACCATAATTGCCACCACCCCCTAACTGTGGGGTACTAATGCCTAATTACTATGCATTTAGGAGCCCCAACGGCAAAATCCTTCGCACATGTGACACTAAAGAGCACCAAACATTTGAATCACTACTCGATGCCTCCCATTGCCGGTACTTATGATGCATAATTTGCACCCACTGGGCTAAGTAAAGATCCTGATCACATAGCCACCGCAACATCCTTTGAAGCTCCATGGCCTGAACATCTGCAAAACTTAGCAAGCCCAAACCTCCCACCTGCTTCAGTCTTTCCATGGTACCCCATGCCACTAGATGCATCTTACCACCCCCTTTACCTCTTGAGCATGCAAAATTCTGCACAATGCGGTTGATGTCCTCTGTAACCTCAGTCAAAGGGGAGGTGGCAAACGCCATGAATCTAGCCATAGCCTGAAGGACCAACAAAGCCAGAACTAACTACCCTGCCTGGGAAAGAAACTGAGTAGCTCAATGACTAACTCTTTCCTACATTCTTTTGATCAAACATTTCCAACCACATTTTCTATGCCAATCATACAAAGGTAATCTCAGGTAGGTATCCTTCCTAGACCCCAGTAAGATCCCCCAGCAATTGGACAATTCTCCCCTACACTGTTTGCTCAACATTAATAAGATGCACTAAGGACTTACTTCTATTAACCTCTAGTCCAATCTCATCGGCCATTTAGAGGAGCTTGGTTAACAACAATCACCTGAGGAACTGGGTCCTAATGGGTGGCCCAACTCTTTGAGTGCGAGAAACCACCTTGACCCCTTGACATTCCAAAGGGTCACATTGGCCCCTCCCCCAAGTGACCAGACCCAAGGGGGCACTTTCTGCCCTTGACACTTGATTGCCAAAGGTACCCGTATTGGACCCCAAACCACCACAAATGGGGGAAACTGGCCACTCCTTCTGCACAACTTTAGCTAGGTTGCCCCTCCTCTGACATTCCCTTTCTCAACGAGGGCCCCCTTGTAATGAACCACTTCTCCTTGAGTTTTTGCATTAACGATTGTAATAGTCTTTTTGTGTGTTTGCATGCATGTTTTGTTGACAAGTTGTGTGTGTGCTTTGTTTAGACTATGGTGGAAATGGCTAATTGGAATAGTAATAAATTTGTTGACCAAATTTTTATATGTATTATGATTAAATGTTTAAATACTTTATGCATAAGAAATATGATTTAAAATACATGTTGGGAAAGTTTTTTTTTTTTAAGGAAATAGTCGAGAGTATATTACTGAAGAAATATAGTACAGGAAATTACAACCTGTGGGTCATCAGCAATGGCCNGCCCTATCTCTACTAGGGGTTCGTTGACAGCTGATGGCAAGCGCAGTGTGGGCGCTCCCATGTTGGGAAAGTTTTAAAATAATAATAAAAAATAATATATGGGAAAACAAAATATTTTTTGTTCTATTTCAACAGAGATGTTGAGAAACAAAAGAAAAATATAGGACAATACTCTAAGGTGTGCCTCAGGAGCTAAAACAGGTATGTTAACATGCAAAAGAATGCTCATATTGAGGAACTTGACCTATGAATCAAGTTGGAGAAACCTTACCCATGAATTAGGGATATTGTGTGCAAAAACTGTAGCTTTATATTTTATTTGTTTAAATTTATTTTATCTAAATGTGATGCATTACTCTTTTTAGTTTAAAATACTAGAGTATAAGTACCCTCTCTATTGCTGTAGAAAGGTCATGCGATGACCTTTCAAGGCTCGTAAGACGATGGAAAAATTGACATTGCTAATGACCTAAAAAAGAAGGTGCCTTATTTGATTATGTATCTTAAATTGCCCTTATCATGAATCTATTTGAAAACTCTTTCCTTGCATCTTATGACAATTCTAAATGATAAAGAAATAGATATTATGCTGGAATGTTTTGTAATTATCAAGAGGAATTGAACCTAAGATCTAGCAAAATCTGAATTCTGAAATATCAAAAATTGTTGATTTAGGAATTGAACCTACAACCTGTGAATATACATATTTTATTGATTTTTTATAGTGATCATGAAGAGAATTGAACTAGGACCCATTGCACAGAGGGAGAGAGAGAGAGAGAGAGAGAAACTTTAAAAAGAAAGAAAAGAATACAAATAGTCCCCAAGAAGTTAGTTACTAGAAACCATTCATTATTCCTTATTCCACCTACAAATAGGAAGAGGAGGAGAGGAAAAAAGAGGACACACAAGGCAAAAGTAGCTATGCAGAACACAAACAAAAAAAAGAGGGATCTAACAAGGAGTGTGGCTGAGAAGGGAGAGAAGACTATTGCTGCTACAAGAGATAGCAAGGAGAAAAAAATCAAGGGAGGCATAGCAATGCAATATTCTGATAATTCCTCCTAGTAAACAAGATATCTAAGCAATGAGGTAAAATGATCCATCTTTGTTATGTTTGATAATGGCCAACAAGGGCTGATTTTCTCAAACTTTTCTCTTCTTGCTTGTCTAACCACCTTCACAATGCTTGTATGAAAATATCAAAGTCGTTGTAAGCTTAGATTTTTTTTTTTTTTTTTGAAATCCTTTATTACCCTTTTTTGGATCTCTCTGCCTATCCTCTGCACTTTCACACCTAAATGACTTGGATGAGAGTTGTTTATGTAACGATTTAGAAACACCCATAATGATTTGGGGCATTTTTGGCAAAGGATTGCCAACAAGGGCTATGGATCCCTGATTTGAGGATTGGTATCACCGGCAGAAAATGAGAGTATCCTTGGGCCCATTGATAATTGTGAATGTTTTAAAATTGTTGAATTCTTGGATTTTGGTTGGAATTTGGTTGATGAACCATCCCCCTTGAATGCATAAATCTTGGATCTAAATCTTGAATTATACTTTTTTTTCCCTATACCTTCTCAAGTTTGATTTTAATATCTTTCTATAAGTTGATGGAGTGGGGAAAAACCTAGGATGTTAATTTATGGCTGTGATCTATCTATTCTCTGCTATTGAACATGTGAATTTCTTGATTAAATGATTACTAGTAAAATGGTTACAAGAGTTAAATTCAGATATTGTTTTTGTGTGTGGCTGGAAATTATAAAAAATTATTATGTGATTGAACAAATATGAGATTATTAATTTATCTACTTTTATGGTCATTTCTTTGGTTTTCAAATGTGCAAATGATTCTGATTAAATATTTCTTTTTAGGTTGAATAATAAAAAGTTTGATTTTTTTAAATCTCATAAATCTTGCATAGACATTTACTATGGCTATTTTTTTATAAAATTATCTCTTAATTCTTAAAATTAATATTAAGTGACTTGTTTCAGAGCTAGATCTAGGCACTGTTGATTTCGTTTTAATTTTATAGGTTAATGTTAGTTTGACTGTAAGAGAAAGAAAGCCACCTGAGCATTTTCTTCTTTCAACTAGCTTTCTTTTTGGGGGAGCTTCGGGTGCTAACTCTTGCTCCCTATGAATGGGTGTTGGGCCTATGACAGCGGTTGCCCCATCAGTCCACCGACCATGACATTTTTGTTTTCCACTTGGACCCTCCCTTTGCCAAAGGGCATATCCTAGACAACCTCCTAAATCAAATCTTTGGATGCCAAAGAATGCCACACACAAAACCTCACATATCCCATTCAATCCATTGAAGTCATGGGCTTATCAAAGGATATGAACTCTCCAAAGCTCCCTGCCAAAACTCAAAGAAAATCCAATGTCCACATTTCCCAGGGAATCCTAGAAACGTGGATCTAAACCGATGCATGTGAAAATAACTCTGGATCTCAATGGGCCCCTAGTCTCCATTTCATCAAGGCCAAACCCCTTGCCCCGAAGAACCAAGGTCCCTCGACCAAAACACAATCCCTATCGTTGACCATTGGGGAGATGAACAACAAGAGTTGTCTTAATTCTTAAAATTAATATTAAATGACTTGTTTCAGAGCTAGATCTAGGCACTGTTGATTTCGTTTTAATTTTATAGGTTAATGTTAGTTTGACTGTAAGAGAAAGAAAGCCACCTAAGCATTTTCTTCTTTCAACTAGCTTTCTTTTTGGGGGAGCTTCGGGTGCTAACTCTTGCTCCCTATGAATGGGTGTTGGGCCTATGACAGCGGTTGCCCCATCAGTCCACCGACCATGACATTTTTGTTTTCCACTTGGGCCCTCCCTTTGCCAAAGGGCATATCCTAGACAACCTCCTAAATCAAATCTTTGGATGCCAAAGAATGCCACACACAAAACCTCACATATCCCATTCAATCCATTGAAGTCATGGGCTTATCAAAGGATATGAACTCTCCAAAGCTCCCTGCCAAAACTCAAAGAAAATCCAATGTCCACATTTCCCAGGGAATCCTAGAAACGTGGATCTAAACCGATGCATGTGAAAACAACTCTGGATCTCAATGGGCCCCTAGTCTCCATTTCATCAAGGCCAAACCCCTTGCCCCGAAGAACCAAGGTCCCTCGACCAAAACACAATCCCTATCGTTGACCATTGGGGAGATGAACAACAAGAGTTGTCTAGGAAGACTACACACCCCCCACCGAGCAAAAATTCAACTAGGTCGTCACCCCCTTCCTTGCCACCTCAAGCTTAGGGGGCACACATGTGGACATGAACCTCCTGATCAAGCTACACTCCAACATCTAAAGCCCGACCCCTGGGACCGCCTTAATTCATAGACTCAAAGGGCCATCCCCTCGCGCCTTGGCCCCATCACCTCTAGTCTCTTGTCCCCCATGCATCTGAGCACAGACCTCCGAACCTGCGACCAGACCTCCTAATGTGCTCCTAGCTGCCCCCCAGAACTAGCACCCCCAGAAACCTCCTCTCCAACAACCTCTCCACCACCCAACTCACTAGCCTACTTGTTTGCCCCCTCCATGGTCCCACCTCGTGCATTGACTTTGCTCCAACCACCGAGCCCATTGCCCCCTACCTACTCCCTCCCAATGCTCTCTCTCCCCATGCTTCCACTTATTTTTCATTCCAAAAATCCCTCTTTTTGTGCACCCTATTGATGTTCATTACTATAAAGTAGATAATACCATTTTAACAATCCATCATTTCTTTTTTTATAATTTCAAACGTGGAACAATTTTTTAAATAGTTCCAAAATGGTAGCATTTACATTAATGTTGGAAAATCAAGAAATTTCATTTTTACTTGATTTTAAATTTTAAATTTTACATTACAATATGCCCCTAAAAATTTCTAGTTCGTTGCAGTGACTCTTTGAGCTCCTCTACATTTCAATTTTCAAGCTAGTGCTTTCCGATTTTCAAATTTGTGTCTTAGAGAATACAAAAATGCACAAACCCAAATTATATTGTATCATTTACATTTTTGTCAGCCCATGAAATTATGTTAGTGAGATGAAAGTCAATATAGCTAAACATCATATTAATTAATTATGATGCTAAGAATCTATTCATTATAAATATTGCTACTCATATATTATACTTAGGATACAGACAATTATAATACAGTTTCAAATATTTATAATTCCATGAAACAAGGAATTGAAGTTGAAAGTAACTTACAGGGACAGATAACGCAGGGATTCCAATCAAATTAGGGGCTGTGATAAACTGCATAAGATGAGCTGTCACTCAGAAAAGAAAACAATGATTTCACTTGGTCAGCCAGAATATAATAATCAAAATATAAAAGCAATTGTTTTTTTACAAGTAAAATAGAGATTTTACTAATAATAAATTACTCATTTTTTTGTTTGAGGGCTGCTTTTTTATGTATTTGAAATAATCCCTTCAGAAATCTTAAAACAACTCATCAGGAGCCAGCGGATCCGCTGCTTATAGTCTGACCTAACCGAACTTTGTAAATAAACGTCAATAAATAAAACAAAAAAATTGCTATTAATAAAAAAAATTCAGTTATAACTAATTATCATCATTAACTCCGGGTGATGATCCTTTTTTAAAAATTAATTATCATCATCTTTCTTTTCTCTCACATAGCAAGTTTTAAACACTAACGTATTTGGTTTTGAATAGATGAATCATCAGATTCTTGCGTGATCCATCAGATACACCCAATTCTATTATTTTGTTTATTCTTTTCAAATTTAACCTTTAGAAAGGTAATCTATTTGGATTCACAAATCTTTCGACGTGCCATCTACATGAATACAAGTGAATACAAATTTACGTAACCAAACATGCCCTTAGGAAATACCTTGACCCCTAGTGATGGCCTACACCTACCCCCAACAATTACTTTATTCTTTACCAGCATGGGTACATCTTATTACAATCAAGGATCTTCTTCATAGCAAATGCCCGTTATGAGAACTCAAGTTTCAACTCCATTTCCCTATGGATTACCTCTACAATGGGAGTCAGGTCAAACATGCCAACAACCCGAGTTTACCATGGATAAATTCTAAGAGAATTATTAAATGAAATATCACCTCTTATATCGGAAGCACCATTAGTTTTTCCCAAAACTAGAGATGTGAAGGTGAAGAATATTCATTTGCTAGCTACATGTACACGAACTAATGATGGGCACCCCGTAACCCATGTGAGAGAGTTTGAAACAATATTAGCAATGATAACTCCATAAACTGAGGATCACCTTTAATTTCTCATTAAAAGACAAAGCTCATTTTTGGTTTCAAAACTTTTAAGGACTCAAATTGGTTCTTGGGATGAATTTAAGGCAACTTTCTTACAAAGGTTTCTATTGATCATTTGTATTCATTGACAAGACAACTACTAAGCTTCACTCAACTTCAAGATGAAAACTAGGAGTGTCTTTGATAAATTTAAGGGTCTATGCCTTAAAAACCTAAATCATCAAATTAATTAAAATATTTATTGAAGGATTATTGACTTACGACAGACAAAATTTCAAATTTGCAAGTAACAGCTAATGAGGGTTGGAAAATAATAGATTCCTTAGTACATCAGAGCAAAAGATGACCTGAACCCAACATGTTGCGAGGCATGAATCAACAAACGGAACAACTTATAATAAGAAAGTTAATAAATTAACTGAATTGATAAAGAAACATACATATTTGTCCCAAGAACCTTGTTGTAAATTATGTGGAAATGATCAAAATAAGATTGCCTCTTGTCTACCTTTAGCATATTGTAATGAAGAAATTCAAGAGCATTAGCTAGTAAGAAATTCATCTTTCACTCCATTCCAAAGTAAACCACTTTTTAAACAACCTTGAACCACTTTTAAGACCTTTTAAAAACCAAACAAATTAGTTTGACAATATTCATTGAAGAAAGTAGGCAACTTGTAAACAAGACAAAGAGAATGACAACTCCTCCTATCTTGAAAGAGGTAAGTTTAAACCCAAAATCCACCTAGGAGGGAGTCTAAGAAATATAAACAAAAATTTGTACTAAAAAATTGAGCACCTTGACAAATTAACTCAAAGTTTAACAATGTTTATTGAAAAAAGTAAGCTATTTATGAGTGAGACAAAAGAGCACAAATCCTCCTATCTTGAAAAAGATAGGTTTAAACCTAAAATCCATGTAGGAGTGAACCTTAGGAAAATAAACTAAAATTTGATTATGAACTCACATCATTATCATTTTGGTGCCTTTATTCCATCTATGATGGCTGACTATTATGGTAGGTGAAGGATTTCATGATGATTTGCTATAGTTGAGTACTTACCTAATGCCATAGTCATAAACATGTATTTTTATCATGCTCCAAGTAGCACCTCTTCACATTGATCACTTGCAAACTATAAGCCGCATACTCTAACCAAGTGAGCAATGCCTCACTAACTTATAAACTTGTATGTAAATAAATTATAGCAATATCTATTATTGCACTATCTTAATTTGTACTAGCACTATGCTTACTTCAGTCATTTTTCATCCATCCATCCCATTTAGACCTATACTAATGATTAGGTCTATTTTTGTTATTTAATAAGTGGAAATCTTGGTCTAAGTGCTTGTGGTATCATAGGTTATCTAGATTCCATCCTAGGGGTGAGAGAGATCTATAACTATTTTAGTAAGATGAAAAGCCATAGATCAACCTATTACATACGTGTTGTTTTATATAGCACACCCTTTCTATCTTGCTTGTAATACCCATTCATAGGGAGCAAGAGCTAACACCCGAAGCCCCCCAGAAAGAAAGCTAGTTGAAAGAAGCACAGGTGGTTTTCTTTCTACAACAATCAAACTAACCTTAACCTATAAAATTAAAACGAAATCAACAGGATCTAACTCTGAAATAGGTCAATCATTTTAATCATTTCCAACAACACACAAAAAAAAGATCTGAATTTAACTCTTGTAACCATTTTACCATTAATTATTCAATCAAGAAATTCATATGTTCAACAGCAAAAAATAGATAGATCAAAATCATAAATTAACATCCTAGGTTTTCCTGCACTCCATCAACTTATAGAAAGATATTAAAATCAAATTTGAAAATGTATAGGAAAAAAAACTATAATTCAAGATTCAAATCCAAGATTTATGCATTCAAAGGGGGAGGGTTCATCAACCAAATTCCAACCAAAACCCAAGAATTCAACAATTTTAAAAGATTCATAATTACCCATGGGCCCAATAATACTCTCACTTTTTGCCAACGATTCCAATCCTCATATCAAGAATCCTTGGCCCCTATTGGCAATCTTTTGCCAAAAATGCCCCAAATTGTTATGGGTGTTTCTAAATTGTTATAGAAACAACTCTCATCTAAGTCATTTAGGTGTGAGAGTGCAAAGGATGGGTGGAGAGATCCAAAAAAAAGCAATAAAGGTTTCAACAATCTAAGCCTTCAACAACAATCTTGATAATTTCATACAAGCATTGTGAAGGTTGTTAGGCAAGCAAGAAGAGAGAAGTTTGAGAAAATCAGCCCTTGCTGGCCATTATCAAACATAACAGAGATGGATCATTTTACCTCCTTGCTTAGATATCTTACTTACTAGGAAGAATTATCAAAATATTGGATTGCTATGTAGCACTTGTTTTCTTTCTCCTTGCTATCTCCTATAGCAGCAACAATCTTCTCTCCCTTCCTAGCCACACTCCCTATTGTTGTATCCCTTTTTTATTTTGTTCTGCTCAACTATTTTTTGCCTTGTGTCTTTTTTTTTCTCTTCTCCTCTCCTTATGTGTAGGTGGAATAAGGGATAATGGATGGTTTCTTGTAACTAACTCTTTCTTGGGAACTGTTTGTTTTCTTTTCTTTCTTTTTAAAGTTCTCTCTTTTTTCTTCAGCAATAAGTCATGAGTTAAATTCTCTTCATGATCACTATAAAAAAATCAATAAAATATGTATATTCACAGGTTGTACGTTCAATTCCAAAATCAACAATTTTTCATATTTCAGAATTCAAATTTTGCTAGATCTCAGGTTCAATTCTTCTAGATAATTACAAAACATTCCAGCATAATATCTATCTCTTTATCATTCAAAATTGTCATAAGATGCATGGAAAGAGTTTTCAAAATAGATTCATAATAAGGGCAATTCATGATACATAATCAAATAAGGCACCTTCTTTTTCAGGTCATCAACAATGTGAATTTTCCCATCATCTTACAAGCCTTGAAAGGTCATCACGTGACCTTTCTACAGCCGTGGAGAGGGTGCTTATACTCTACTATTTTAAACTAAAAAGAACAATGCATCACTTTAGGTTTTAAAAAATAAAATATAAAGCTACGGTATTTGTACACAATATCCCTAATTCATGGGTCATGTTCCTCCAACTTGATTCATAGGTCAAGCTCCTCAGTAATGAGCATTCTTTTGCACCTCAACATACCTGTTTTAGCTCAAGGCACACCATATAGTATTTTCCTTTGTTTTTCTTTTGTTTCTCAGCATCTCTGTTGAAATAGAATAGAAGATATTTTGTTTTCCCATATATTTATTATTATTATTATTTTAAAACATTCCCAGCATGTATTTTAAAGCATATTTCTTATGCATAAAGTATTTAAACATTTAATCGTAATACATATAAAAATCTAGTCAACAAATTTATTACTATTCGAATCAGCAATTTCCACCACAATCCAAACAAAGCACACACACAACTTGACAACAAAACATGCACAAAAACACATAGAAAGACTATTTGCATCTTGAGATCATAAAACTACATCCTGGATAAGTCTAACAGATGTAATGAGAGTATTCAAATTACAGTTGAAGAAATCCAAGAAAAATGATGGTGACGGCATCAACAGCAGCAACAGCAGAAACAGACGCAATGGCAACGGTGACGGCAGCAGCAGCAATGGCAGAAACAGACGCAACAGCGACGGCAGCAGCAGCAGCGGCCACAGTAGCAATAGGCGACATTGCAACAAGCGCGGCAGCCACCACAGGCGCAACAACAACAACATCGTCCTCCACCACACTTGGAGCAACAATCGACTCAGCAACTGCAGTAACCACTGCTACTGGGGATGGCCACACCGGTGGGGGGGCCGAGAAACCAAGTGGTGCCATCGCGGCCCACTCCCGCAGTAACCACACCCTACGGTTGCACGTCCACCACCCCCCCTCCGAGGGCGTCCACACCATGGAAAGGAGCCTCATTGGCCATTTCATTTCCCGAGGGGCCCGCCCGCGGCTGGACCTCATCCGTCGGTGGGTGAAGGAACAGTGGAGGATGGGGGAGGTTGACGTTCGCAGCCTCTCTGAGGACCTACTCCTCTTCATTCTCCCCTCCCCGCAGGCCAGAGATTCCGTGCTGTTCGGTGGCCCGTGGTTCTATGGGGCCCGGGGGCCCGCTCTGACCCCATGGCGTCCCAGGGCCCACCGAGAGGCCGACTTGTTCGCTCGGGCCCCGATTTGGGTGCGGGTGGCCAGCATCCCTTGGGAACTCTAGAACCTCGAGTTCTTGACAGAGGTGGCGGGGTTTTTCGGGGACTTTATTGCCTTCGACCGCGTTACACGGTCGATGGAGAGAATGGGTTTCACACGTTTCTGTGTTTGGCGCAGTCTATCGGAGACCGACCTCGTCCGAGCGATCGTGCTGGAACTCCTCGGGGGGGAGGAGACCCTCCAGGTCACGTTTGAGAACCTGGACGCGGGCCCTACCCAGACGCGTGGTACGGACCACCAGGCAGGTAGGCCAGACGGGTGCAGGTGTTGCAGGAAGCCCAGACACCTTGAAGCGGAATGTCGTTTTTGCAGGATGCGGCCGAGAGACCCAGCCTGACAGTTGTTCAAGGGGGGCAGCTGGGTCACCATGGGACGCAAGGGATGAATGAGCCCCCCGTCCAAGCAACCCCCCC
>MNCI01021515.1:63927-78979 GCA_015680685.1 Gnetum montanum
GAAGGGGGGCGCATGCGACCCTTGCGGCCCATGGTGACCCAGTCACCCCCTTCGAACAACTTTCGTGCCGGGGCCTTCGGGTTCGCCATGCGGATGCGACAGTCGACCTCCCGATGTCCGGGTTTCCCGCAGCACCTGCACCCCCCCGGCCGACCGGCCGGCGGGTCATACGTCGGGGTGGGTTCCGTCCCAAGGTTCTCGAAGGTGACCTGGAGGGTCTCCTCCCCCCCATGAAGCTCCAACACGACCTCCCGGACGAGGTCAGTCTCCGACAGGCTGCGCCAGACGCAGAATCGGGCGAAGCCCATTCTCTCCATGGACCGCGTGAAGCGGTCAAAAGCGATGAATTCGCTGAAGAAACCGGCCAGTTCCGTGAGGAAAGCGAGACTCCAGAGCTCCCAGGGAACGTCGGCCACGCGCACCTAGACCGGTGCCCGGGTGAACAAGTCTGTCTCGTGGTGAGCCTCGGGGCGCCAAGGGGTTAAGGCGAGGCCCCGAGCCTCGTAGAACCATGGGCCACCAAGCAACACAGAATCCCGAGCCTGCAGGGAGGGAAGGACGAAGAGGAGCAGGTCCTCGGACAAGCTCCGAACATCGACATCCCCAACCCGCCACTGCTCCCTCACCCACCGGCGAATAAGGTCCAGGCGCGAGCGGGATCCTCGAGAGATGAAACGGCTGATGAGGCTCCTCTCCATTGTTCGGACGCCCTCCCCTGGGGGGTGGTTGACCCGCAGCCGCAGGGTGTGGTCACTGCGGGAGTGGGCCGCAATGGCGCAAGTCCCCAAACCATTGGGTGTGTCCCCGGCGAAGGGGCCCGCGCCTATGCCCGTCACAGCGGCGTCCATGCCGGCACCGGATGGTTGGAGGTCTCCTTGGAGTAAGTCTTTCATTACATGAATGTTTTATACCTTTTGTTATGGTTAGATTTTCCTTTCATGCAAAGTAAATATTGTTTATTTATTTTTGCTTCAATATCCTAACCCCATTTACTTATCAGCAATTATTTTTTTTATTTGTGCAAATAAAGAAAGAAAATATATGTGATCATGTATGTTTATTTGCTTTCTATAAAATTAACCCACATGAATTATGATTAAAAGCTCTTTGGACCCTAGGATAAGCAATTCACCTAAACTTAGTTAATAATTAGGTGAATGATGCATTTGATTGGTGTGCATTATGTGAATGCATGTAGTATTTCTAGGGATCATTAAGTAATAATTTTAATAATAATATATTCATCTTCATACCTTAAATAGATGGTTTGCATTGTTTATTAATTTTGCATACACCCTACCTTGGTTGTGGAGATGAACACCACTATCCAACCCTGCCCATACATATACTTACTTTGGCTTAATATCCTAAGCCATTGGACCCAAGGGGATTGAGTTGCACAACACCCGAAGGCTTTCAATAATGCAAGCACCCTTCATAACTATGTAGCCACCTCACATACAATTCCCAGTTACCTATCTTGGGAGTATATCAAGGTGTAGTCCAAAAATGATGATTGAGCCAAGCATTGTTTGTGTAGTTAGAACCCAAAGATAACCCAACTCATAGTCGGATGGTGACCAAATTCTTCAAGTTGGATAGCCCTCAATGTAGAAATGCAATGCCACATTGCATGGGCTAAGTTGTTGAAACCTATATTTTTTATTTTCAGCTATTGTTTGATGTCTATCATAGATTAAATGATCTTGTACGGTGGAAACATAGTGGACAACTAGGAGTACATCCAACCACATGCATTGGTGTTGCTTGTAAAATGAAACTTGAAACAAGTGAGTCACACAAATGTTTGATGTTTTCTAACTTCACAAGTGATGTAGCAATCACCTTGGACAATACTAATTTTTAAGGTATCATAGTGCTACTAAAGATAGATGATATGCAATAGATGCATCAATCCTTAGGATTATGAGAAGTGGCAAGGCCTCATCCTATCAACAACTTGTTAAGTCTAATGAGAGAAGGAGGTATGTAGGCCATGTAATTAACCATCCTTACAAGTCACATCCTTATTAGTTGCTAATGTAAGCATAATACCACAGTTTAAGAGGATCAGAAAAGTAAAAAATATTATACTCATTTTTAGAGGGTCTTTATTAGGGGTCCTACACTAGTGGACAATATTGGCTAATTATCTCAATTTCTCAACTCATCTCCTTTTTTTGGCTTGAATTTCAAATATCTTTTCAAGTGTAAATCAACTTTGACAAGATTTTAAGATCGTGGATTGTTGAATCTTTAAATTTGTTGTTGGATCTCTCCACCCATCCTTAGCACTTTTAGGCATAAATGACTTGGATGAGAGTTGTTTCTATAACAATTCAAAAACACCCATAACGATTTGGGGCAACTTTGGCATAATGATTTGCCAACAAAGGTCAAGGGTCCCTAATATGAGAATTGTTACTACCAACAGAAATTGAGAATATCCTTGGGTCAATTTTTGGCATAGATTTTGCTTTTCATGGTTGTCATTTTTATTAGCAATGGTTGAACTAAAATCTAACTATGGTTATGGTGTTTTGTGCTAATTAGATATGATTTTTCATTGATGTTGGAATACTAGATAATCACAATTTATGCTTGAGAAGCATTATAAATTATTCTAGATTTTTATTCAAACCTTGTGTGGTTGTCCATTAGCATAAGCAAAATCTAAGGACCAAACCCTATACTATTATATCTTTACTATTAGCTAAAGTTGGATGTGATATCATATATACTAAATATTAGAAAAAGCTATCAAAATATTCATTAAAATTATTCATTATGTTTTACTAATTGATGTTAGTTGTAGTTGTTTTTGATTCTTTTATTAAGAGTTTCAATAATTTGAATTTTGAACCATTGTTTTATGGGATTCTTGTGCTCATTGGCAAACTATTTGTGTAAACAAGTTTATTAATGTGCACTATCTAGTTTATGATTGTTCCTTCTTGCTGAACCCTAAATAATGTATCATTGGCAGCAATGATGTGAATAAATGTTAAAACTACTATATTATTCTATATTTCAATTTGTAATTTATCAAGTACATGAATAATACATTTTTCTTCCATTTGACTTTACATGTGACTAATTACATTTTGGTTGTGCCGAATTTAAGATTGCTAAAGTGAAGTGATTGAGTTAATTAGCTTTTTGCCGAGCTAGATGGCTATGGATATGATTTCAAGTTTTAAATGTTTTGACATTTGTATTGCACCTTGGATGCACAGTGTATCAAGAAATGTCAATCATTATATTGGCATTCTCTTCCTACTAGATCCTTGGGCCATTCTTTGCATCATATAATTGTCTATGTTATGCTTTATTTTAATTAATAGTTGTCTATGTTAGTCTCTATGCAAGTTGAATTTCTAGTAATTGACTAACTGTTTGTGAAAAAAAATTTATCTTTGCATTTTCAATTAGCTTGTTGTGGGGCTTCAAGTATTAATTCTTGCTCCCTACAGATGGTTTTTTTATTCTTTTTGGAAAAAGTTTGGGATTAAATTAATTGAAATAAAAGCATATGTACAAATAGGACCTAGATCCAAAAACAAGGAAGGCAACCTCCTAGCCATCTCCGTGGAGGAATACACCTAAAACACACTACAAAGCCACCACCACCCCCAAGGGTGAGGGTTAACTAGGAACACAAGTTGCCCAATTGAAATTGGCCTATTGTGACATTACTCGTTTAACTGCAACCATCCAAAAAGAAGGAAAACATGCCAACATGAAAAACCAAAGCCCAAAAACAAACCACAACAAAACCCAACCAGGCATAGCCCAACAAACAACAAAAACAAGGGCCCCTTAATCATGGTGGGGTAGGCTGGAGCATGAGCATCTAAGTTGCACCCTAGAGTGAACCCTGTTGAGGATCTCCCGTTGGTGTTTTGAAGCCATAAAAGCAACAACCTGTTAGAACCAAAGAAATTCCTCTTCCTTCCTTCTCCACTCCTTAGGAGGTTGAGTTTTTGTCTTGTCAAGGTGGAAACCAATAGCAACCAAGTGGATGTAGTGGCGCAAGGTAGTCCAAGCCATGCTCCTATTGATATCCATAACTATGTAGGGGTAACACCCCTCTAGTAGCCAACGCCTCGCTTCCAACTTGTGGACCTGGTCTAACCTAGCGTTCATTTGTTGTTCTTCCATAAGAGCCCTAGCTCTCTGTGCTTTGGCCACTTCCACAAGAAGTTCCCTATCTTCCTCCTCTTTGAGGATTTGCGCCTAAATCTCCCTCCTATGCTCCTCCTCCCTCTCCTACCAGATGGGAGCCTCCTAGCACTTGTGCTAGCATCATTGTTCTTTGACCTCCTCTTGAAGCTAGAGGCAATCTACTTGGGCCCTCACCTAGATGTCTAGGGCTTACTGAAAGATTGCAACCTCCCACCTAACTCTCTCCTCCTCTCTAGCCATGGCGACCATGTCTACCACTGTTTGGTAGAGTTTCACTTCAAATTTGGCTAGCATCTCATGTCGCATGGCCTCCACCTCTAGCAACAACTCGATCACCTCCAAAGGACAAGTGGAAGACAATTCCTCAGAAACCCTTAGAGCAAGCATTGAAGATGACAAGGCACCTTCCAATGGGTGTCACTGACCATAAACCCGAGTAAAGAGGACAAAGTGACCCAGAGGGTTCAAGGGCTATGCAACCCGCTAGAGGGCCAGAATAAGGCTAGAGTGCCACCCTTTTCACTCACGGCACAATGATGCCACGAAAAAGTTAGCAATATTAACTGGTCAGGCAATCTTTATGCACAGCAAAAGAACAAAATGCACCCCTTGCAATTTCCAAACATTGTCGGACTACACAAAGTATTGATCCACCAGCTTGGCCGCCTCCTACCAAATGGGGGGCAACACAATCCACAAGACTTGCCCGCTAGCAGTTTTGGGGAGAGGACTTGAAAAGAAACCTTCAACATCATGTAACCTCTACCCTATAGGCAAAATTACCTCACTCGTCATCAACACCCCCAAGTAGTCTACCAACACTTCCTCTATCAAGTTGATACAAACCCCCCTGAAAGTGGTAGCATCCCCCCGCCATTGCCTATAGAAGCTAGCATCTGGGAGCTCAGCCCAACCCATCTCCATCACAATGTTCCATAGCTGATGCTTTTGCCAATACTCCTCCACCTCTAGTTCAAACATTGGCATAACCCCCATGACCACTATTGCCTCGACCCACAATCTACGCATCAAGAGAGCTATATGCACGATAGTATGCAGCGAAGATGGTTGTTACATAATGCCAATCCCAAGAAAATTACCTTCAGAATCATTACACTTCTTGTTGGACACAAAGGGATTTCTGTCAATCATTGCATATCAAAATCATCATCCCCTCTCCGAAGACTTGTCAATGTTAAGTAATCAATCAATTGGTGTATTTTAATTCTTTAATTGTTACAATTTTCTGTTTCATTAGTTACTTGTACATTCATTGGGAATGTTATTTATTGTTGAACATGCACTAACAAAAATTTGGTGATATGAGCTAAATTATCTGAATCATTTTCTATATCATGAATGTAAGCCCTCTCTCCCTAGAAAGCATGCACACTTTTATAGTTGACTGATAATTGTGATTGGTTCTACGTTTGTGTGTTCATCTTATGGACTTTGATGAGTGATGAACAGTTTTTGTGCATGAAATAGCATGTTAATACACTATTTAGGCACTTAACTGGTGTTTAAGGGGAAAGAAAGATATTAATAGCCAAACATCCTTACCCGATGTCACCAAATCTGTCTCACCAATTCCAAGAGAGCTTGGCAATATCCTAGGTGCTGTCATGCTACATATAAGAAAATTAAACTAAATCAAAAAAAATCTGAAAAATTTTCAGCCTGCTCAATAAAATCTTTTCTCAATTAAAAAAAATTCAGCCAAGCTATTTACGCTGTTGTAGGAGTAACTATCACATCAACAGATTTAAATATATCCATGAAATAGTGCATGGTACGTGCTCTGCAAGAACCAAAGATTCAGAATATTAAGATTATTCACTATTCAGCTATCAGAAGAAGTAGAAAGTTTTTACCTGCATAAAATCCTAAAAATTTAAATAAAATAGTTAAATGCACTGAATGTATTTATCGTAACGAATACACTAACTTTATTAGGTTATAAACATTTTTTCAGTAAAGCTTTCTGACGTCAATACACTGAAAAAAATTACGGTATAGTAGAGTTAACACAAGTAAATAATAATAATCATTACCAACAGCAAGATTACTTATATTTCAAAAATTTAAAGGAAAAACATTCCTAATATGGGAACCCACACAAAATGGAAAATCTACAAGAAGAGCAATGTTTAAGACGTACCTTATACGCTGTGCTGAAAGATAATTTGAAGCGGAAAATGATTCAAATATTGCCATATTTATGCGAACATCACATGATAGCTCCTTTCTTTTCCTGGAATCATTGATTATGCCATTGCTCATTAGCTAAGCTTTATTCCTAAAAAGTCAATCGAGTAGGAAACAAGTTTATTTTAAGTTTTTAGTAATTAGAACCACTCTACCCTTGCTTAAGAAATGGATAACAATTGTTTGAAGCCTCTGATCCAATAGAAGCCAAATGAGCATAGCGAATGTTATCCAGTTCTGGCAAAACAATTTCCTTTATCTTCAAAAACAAAACGTTGAGTAAAATGATCAATTTCCAAAATTCACCCTCAAGATGTTATTTCACAGAGTTAAAAAATCCATGTCTTTCATATAAAATACAATTAAACTGTCATATGTAATATCATTGAGTTTAAAATTTGACGAACTTACTTCTGTTCCAAATGCTTTGCTGAGAAGTTCTAGAATTCTTTCACAATTTTCAGCAATTTCATTTGAATAAACATCATTGAACCACTGTGAAAACAATATCTTGGCATTACGTTTTAAGTGGCAAAACAAAACAAACAACACATGCATGTATTCCGCTATGAAAACAAAATGATATCGAGATTACATCTGAATACTTTCCAAGCTTGATCATTCCTAGGACATTGTAATCATCTTTTGTCCTGACAAAGGAGTAACAAGGAGGCATCTGCAAGTATTAAAACAGTGTGTCAAAATGACACATAAACCCAGATTTGAAAAGGTTATTTGACATAATGTTATACCAACATATTTCATTATTTTCCCATAGCATGCTTGGTAATTAGTAATTGTTTCGCAGAACCTTGTGTACCAGCAGAGATTGTTAAAGGCTTTTCCAATATTCAGATTGCTTATTGAAGAATTATAATCTTTAGAATTTTCTGCTGATTTAATTTCCAAAATCTGATTTGAATTCAAACATGCAGAGCCCTAAATTTGAAGGTTGCCACAATTACATTCTTTGGACGTTAATGACAATATATAAACTGGGCACCTAGTTTTGAATTAAATTAAATGAAGAGTCATGTAAAATTAACCTTAAGACTCCGTTAAAAAGTTTGATCATATGCTGTGTCATCATGGACATTTGAATAGTTAATTCTACAGACTATTAAAATAACAATTCAATATCAAAGATATTATCTTAGAATAATATAAGAAAGTAAAAGAAGAACAATGTAACATGTACATATTTAACATAGCTTGTTTATGCACAAACAAGAGCCGTATTTTTAATCTAACAGAATTTTCAAACTTTTTGATTCATGCCCACACTTATGGCAAGATAATATTTAAAATTTACGTAATGATGTTATAATTAATATATTACTCAAGGTATAATAGATTAGATAGTTAAAATTGAACTAAAACTGAAATTTAATTATATTTATATAGACAAAAAGAATATATAAGATAAATTAGTTTACACAAAATACATCAATAATAATAAATTCTGAGTATAGCAAATATATCTAATATACATATAGTTTGAATACCTGTTCAAGATAATGACATGGAACCAGCATTAGTAACTTAAATAACTCAAACTTTTTCTTAGAATTTGTCATTTGCTTCTAAAGGAATCCATTACACAACATTCCAATAATGTATGTTGTTCATCAAGGAATGAGAAAAAAATCTCTATGAGGATAGAAGAAACGTCAAGAGGCTCTAGTGCAGGTGAAGGACATGGAGGTCCCACCATGACAATTGGGTAGGAGGAGGGGAGCTTGGAAGGAGCTCCAACGGCAATAAACAATGTTCAGGCAAGAAAAGCTGAGGGATGCAAATGGACAGGGAACAGGCCAAAACCCTAACCCCAACCAAAACTAAGGATTGGCTTTCACAATTGGAGGATCCAGGATTGCAAGCACACTATGATGGTCTTTTGCAGAAATTGTTTCTAGAGCATCGAAGAAGGGAAACCCTGTTGTTGCAAGAAACTCAGAAGAAGACATAGTCGATCAGGTAGGGGAGGATTTCCAAACCCTAAAATCCAATGAGAAAATCAATATTATAGTTCTAAAAAGAAACATTAAGAGGAAAGCCATATATTCATGTACACCAGAGCAAAAATTGCCCTCTTCGAATTCAGTCATGAAGTTACATGTATACATAGGCACCAATCTCAGCCCCACCACTCCACATTCAAGTTTGAGAACGTTTGGCTTTGAATGTCAAACATCAGGGAGAAAATTCAATCATGTTGGTAGATGAAGATTCTACAATGTAAATCCTTGCAAGATATCCTTAACAAGGTTCACCACATCCCTTGTGTAGAACAATGGAACCTTCACAACATAGTCACCCGCACCCTACCTGAGGAACATACTTAACTCAAAACGCTTAGTCAAGATGATTATGTGGACGCTAATTACAAGTAGCTGCAAATGCAACTTACACAGCTTCTTCATGTAGAGGAGGCCTATTGGAGACAAAGGTCATGAGTAGCTTGGCTTATGAAAGGAGATAATAACATCGTAATCTTTCATCTTATGGCCTCTCATAAAAATCAAAAGAAGGTATGTGTCTCTTTCATTAGCAATATCGCATAGGACCTATAGATTATATGGATTTTTTATGCTAAGCTTTTTAATGTCCAACCTTATGATATGCAAACACTATCAAAAGTCCTCCAAGAACATCAATTAACAATGAGGTGTTGGCCTAGTGGTACAAGTCTAGGCCTGGTAACCCTAGGTCGTAGGTTCAATTCTACTAGGTAGCATTGAGCTATAAACTACTATAAATCTTGGGGTGTAGCTATGTTTCAATTATTTTGGGTTCTAACACCCTCCCCACTTTGAGAACATCAATGCATTATTGTTGGAAGTCAATTCACTCACCAACTTTCTTATGAGAAGCTCCACAAGGTGGTCATGAAGGCATGCAATGATAGGACCTCTAGCCCTTACAACTACGTGAATTATCTAGACCCATTTGATACAAATTTGGGCCAGCAAACAAAACTAGCGAGTAGTTACAACTTTTCAATGTGGCATGGCAAGTGTCATGTCATAGGAGATCCAAGCCTGTTTAAAGTCCTACTCATCTTGATGCTTTTATCCTGTCAACATGGGCTAACTTGTTAAGGTAGATAAAGGATCTAATGGCCTCTTACTGTATTGATTAGTGTTTGCATGAATAAAATATTATTTGTACACAAATATTCTACTTTGTCATGCATACCATCTCTAGTGCTTTTTTCCCATATAATTAAAATTTTATTTTGTTTTTTGCTTCATTTTGTCATTTCAACAAAACCTCTTTTTTTTCTAAATTCATTATTATAACTAGACTTTTTATACCTCATTTTTGTAACCATAATTTTCTTTCATGATACCACTATTGCTACTAAGGTTTTCAGATGATCTCTCCAAAGATCTTATTGCTATGTTTACCATTCAAATAAAATGTTAAGAAGTGATATAGTGCCTCAGCTTCCAATGATACCATATTAGTTTATAATAAAAGTATGGCATATAGGACCTAAGTTTTGACCTTGAATTCATACTGCAAGAACAGTTTTTGAAGTTTTTCTATTTCTTTTAAATTCTTCATCAAGTCCTAAACCTCAAACTGCACATCCATAGAATACTGTAGGTTGTGCAATTGTTTGAAATAGTTTTTTTTATCTTTGAATTTTCCAAGTCTAAATGTTGTAATTTATACCTTTGTTTTTCATTGTATATAAGTACTTCCAATCATTTGGAACTTGTTATGATACAAAATACTTCCACTTATAATTTAAAAGCATTCTATTAAGCCAACATTACTTCAGTATTACAAGAGGAGGAAAACTCATGGCCAATTTAGTTGAGACTAGCCTGGAAATGTTACATGTAAATATTCTATTTCATCATGTTAGCCAACTCTAATATTTTGCTAGTTAAACTTAAGCTCTTTTAATATTTGTGCCTTATTTTGCCATCTCTCTAAAACTTTCTCTATAACAAGTTTCAAAAGTTCATTCTGAATTTATTATTACATCAGTATTATCAATACCCCATTTTTGTAACCACAATCGTCTTTCATGGAACCCTTCAAAGTTTGAACTAATAACCTTAATTTTGTAATTTTGATGCTCCACCACAGTTTCATCAATTCTACTTACATTTAATTGACAGGTCATGACCATGGAGTTTAGCTTAGCTGGCCAACAACACAAGTTACTGGGTAAAGACAATCCAACAATAAAACTAGCTACATTGAGATCCCACAAATAGACATCCCAGGCATTTCCATGCAGATCATCTCCAATCCAATAGCAAATTTCAATTCAATCCTGAAGTTTTAGAAGTCCTATATTTGATTCAAGAATATGATTGTGTTTGTCCTTCCACATGAGCCACCCCCTACACAAAGTCAATCATGCCATCTAGATTATGACTGGGACAAGGCTAGGAAATGTTAGACTCTATCATTACCCTAATGTGTAGAAAAATGAAATTCAGCAACATAGTAAAGGAGAAGTTGGAAGCTGGAATCATTTGATCTAACATAATTTCATTTTCTAGCTTATTTTGTTGGTGAAGAAAAATGTATAGTTCTAATTGCAGTCATAGATGAATTGTTACATGAATTTAATGGTCCTAGACATCTTTCCATGCTAGCTTTGAAAGCTAGCTATCATCAAATTAGGATGAAACCAAAAGTTGTTCATAAAAATGACTTTTAAACTCATGAAGGTCGTTATGTATTTTTAATGATGTCATTTAGACTTCCTAGTGTACCTTCTACTTTTCAGGCTCTTATGAATGACATTTTTCAAGCAACATCTCCAAAGCTTTATGCTAGTCTTCTTTGATGATATTACCGAGTACAAAGCAAATTTAGGAGAGCACTTGGAACATCTACTTGTAGTGTTAGAGCTGTTGAAAACTCACGGTTTATGTCATAAACTACTTCATAAGTTTTTGTCTTGATGACTGCAACAGTTTGTTTGTTTACTTTGTTGTGAAGTTGTGTGTGTCTTGATATTGACATTATGGTAGAAAAGATTGATTGCAACAAGAATAAATTTTGATGTTCGGTTGGTTTTCATTTATGATTTCAAACATTTTATTTTCAGATCATATTTAAAGGTTTAAATGCTTGCTTTATAAGAAATAAGCTTAATATGCATGTTGGAAATGATTAAAAAAATAGAAATAGAAATACTTTGTATTAAATTTCAACAGGCAAACCTAAAATAAAAGAGGGATACTCTATGATGTACTTCAAGGACTGAAACAAGTATGTTATGTTGAAATATAACATTCACATGAATGATTTTAAAAGAACTTAAGAAAATATACATTGCTGAGGAACTTGACCTATGAATCAAGTTGGAAAGACCTGACCCATGAATCAGAAATATTATATATAACATGGTTGTGTTATTTTTCAATAATGGCCATATGGAAAGCTATGTCTGATTTTGATATATTATTCTTTGGGATTCCATCAGTCAATAGAGTAGAAGAACCTTTCCATGGTTGTAGAAAGGTTACCTGGTAACCTTTCAAGGCTTGTAAGATGAGGCAATAAAATGTCATGGACATAAAATAGAAAATTTGCCTCACTAAGATGTTTTACCTAGTTTTATATTTTAAACTTATTTTCTCATGTTTCCATTTTAAAACCTCTGCCTTTGCATATTAGGAAATAAAATATGATTGCATGAGTATTGTTGGTAAACTCAAAAAACTAAAGATATGTTGTTTTCAAATAAAAAAAACCAGAGGTGGATATTGCATTAACAGGTTATATAATTGTCCACTTTCTGTTATGTTGGTTCAGGATAAACAGAACTTAAGCTTTGATGAACCATAATTATAGAATATTAAAAATTGCAGATCTGGGAATTGAACTGGCAACTTATCAAAATATATTTCTATTTTTCTTTTATAATTGATATGGAAAGAGTTGAACTCAGGACCTGATAGTAAGGGAAAAGATTTTTCCCAAAAAAATGAAAACAAAAGAAAAAACAATTTACAAACAAGAATCAATTAGAAGAAGCAACCCATTATCTTTGAAAATTCCATTAGCGCTTAAAGGGAAGAGAGAGAGAATTGAACAGAAAGGGAGAGATGGGAAGAGTGGAGTGTATGTGGAACTACAAGGGAATGTGGCTAGTAATAGGGCAATCAGAGCAACAAGACTGTTGTAGCTACTAGAGAATAACAAATGGGAAAAAATTTCAAAGCTGAACAGCATGCTAAGATACTAATAAATTGCACTTGTAATGCAAAGAATTTGAGGGGGAGGGTAAGATAAACCCTCCTTTGCTGAGTTTGGTGATGGATAGCAATGGCTCATCCTCATCATCATCCTAGCCTTGTCCCAACAAAATGGGGTTGACTACATGAGTTTTCTTTTGCCATTCACCTCTATGAAGAGCTACATCCTTATTTACTTGCAATTTTTTGAAATCACCTTCAATTCCATGTTTGGTGATGCTTAGCAATGGTTAATTTCTTAAATTCAATGTTTCTCCTCTCTTTATCTTGATATTGTTCTTCTACTCAAATGAAGCTTTGATATGATTTTGTTGTTGGAACTCTCCACTTGTATTCACACTCTAAGGCCTGAATGATTTGGATGAGAGTTGTTTCTATAATGATTCAGAAAGACCCATAATAATTTGGGGCATTTTTTGCATTAATGATTATAGCATCTGGGGCAATGGATCCCTACATGAGGGTTGGTTCCACTAGCAAAATGAGAGAGTATCCTTTGAAACATGTCTACTTGTGAGAGAGTATCCTTTGAAACATGTCTACTTGTGAATTTTGAAATCTGGAAGAACTGTTAAATTCTTGGTTTCATGAAACAAATGGTTTGGTAATCACCTCCTATTCTTTATCTTTGGATTTAAACCTTGAATTAGTTTTTTGTATCTTCTCAAGTCTAATTCCCATTATCTTTCTATGTAGGATATTAATGCATGACTGTATTATTGAAAGGTTGATGTTATTATTTTGCTATTGAAGATAATTCAGTTAGTTTGATTAAATTTTAGAATTGTACCCTATACAGTTTTTTTTTTGGGGGGGGGGGGGGGGGGGGGGGGGGGGGGGAGAGAGAGAGAGAGAGAGAGAGAGAGAGAGAGAGATTTAGAGAATTTAAAATATGGTTTCTCTATTAAATAGATTTGATCTAATATGTTTATTAATCAGTTTTGTCATTCAAGACTATCTAATTTCCGATTTTTGTTAACCATGGTGTAATTTTATCATTATTGTTGTTGAACCATGATCATTGTAACATTGGTAATGCTGCTAAGAACAAAGCAAAAGAAGGTATAACAGGTGTTATACTTTTCCAATGTTTCAAGTTGCAAATTATCTGGTTTAAGATTGATATCTTCTCGTACATTTTCTCTCACAAGATGACTAAATGTAATTGCCTATATATAATTTTGGAGCTGTTGCAGTAGGTTGTTAGCATTTTTGTGTTGATTGTTGTGTTAGAAGGCTAGAGGTCTGATTCAGAGTTTATAGCATTATCCATTGGTTTTTAGCTCTCTGGATATGTAGTAAATTTTTATTTTTATTAAGGAATGTTCTCTTCAGGCCGGGTCCTTGGTCTGCTACTAGTATATGCATTTTCTATATTGATGATTCATTCTTATGCTAATTTAATAGTTCCCAATGCTGCATCAATTGCTAGCTGATCTTTTGTTACTGTCTGTTTAAAAATATTATTTGCATTATGTGAGATGTTCTAGGACTTCATATTTTTTGTAGATAATTATGCTAAAAGAATGAATATCTTAACAATTAATTAACTTTATATGTTATGATTCAGTCCTCAAATTTATGCCATTGTTTTTGGCTCTGTGGCGGGGGGCTGGGGATGCGCCAGGCCCATCCTCTGCCCCCCCTAGGGGGAGCACCTCTGATGCCCCCCCCCTACCACTTCAACCTCCCCCAGCCCGGAAACTCACGTTACGAGTCTCACTTGGGGACGCTGCTCCCAACGTAGTCTGCACTCCTTACCAGATCCCCCCAGCGCCCCCCGAACTGGGATGCGGAGTTACACCTTGCCGAACAACAGGCGGCTATTGCTGCGCAGGAGGTAGAACGGCGGGAGTGGGAGGCAAAGTGGAATGAGGCCCTGGCCCAATCTCGCGCCGAGCAAGAGGCCCAGTTCCACGAACAAGCACAAGAGATGACGTGACAACATCCGCTCATGGCAAAGCCTACACGGGCCCGGCTCATCGATGAGATCCGAGACCAGGTTAGGGAGGAGCTGTGCTAGGAGGAGGCGGCCCGTCGAGCCCAAGAGCAGGCGGCAAGGGAAGAATAGGAACGCTTGCAGGAAGAGGAAGACCAACGACAAAGACAGCTCGACCGGGCACATGAGCACAGTGCCCGTCAATGGCTTAGAGGGGACACTGCCCATACAACATCTTGGGCATAAGTTGTGAAAGCTCCTGGGGGGAGCTCAGGCGACATATCCGACGCACATCTGCGCGTTTCCATCTGGACACTGGGGACTCTCCGGCTGATTGAAGTAGGTGAGAGTCTGTCATGCAGAGCATCCAGCAGGCGGCGAACTTCATGAACACTGAAGAGCACCGCAACACCCTTGATTTGCTCCATGAGCTTGAACGACCGCAGTGTGCTTGCCGCCATCTGCCGACCCGCCCCTAAGGCCCCCC
>MNCI01021515.1:84689-95293 GCA_015680685.1 Gnetum montanum
GGCGATACCAGGCTATGGGGGGATGGGGGAGTGGGAAGGGGGGCAGGGGGGGCATCGTTGTGGGGGGGGGCTCTGGGGGGGTCATTGGTGGGGAGGTCTGTTGGGGTCATGCTTCTGAGGGGTTCTAGGGGGCAGCGTGTTGGATGCCCGGTGCATCTGGCCCTTGCAGCCCATGGTGACCCATTCACCCCCTTCAAATAGCTGTCGGGTTCGGGATCTTGGCTGCTTCGGTCCCGGCACGCGACAAGCTGTTTCATGGTGCCCAGGTTTGCCGCAGCGCGTACACCCGGCCCGGGGGGGCTTGGGTCGTTGGGCTACGCTTGGGTCCGGCCGCAGTCTCCAGGTTCTCGAAAGTCACTTCAAGTTTCTCTTCCCCCTCGGGGAGTTCCAGAATCACCTCTCGGATGAGGTCCTTCTTCGTAAGCAGTCGCCACACACAGAACCGGGCAAAGCCCATGCACTCCATAGACTGGGTGACCCAGTCGAATGCAATGAACTCCCCAAAAAAATCTGTGATTTGTCGTAGGAACTCGAGGTTCCACAGCTCCCAAGGGAGCCGGGAAACTCTTACCCAGGCCGGTGCTTTAGCGAAGAGGTCGGTCTCCCGGTGGGCCCCAAGGCGCCAGGGGGTCAACGCCAGGCCCCTCGTTCCGTAGAACCACAGGCCTCCCAACAGGACCGAGTCCCTAGCTTGTCTGGACGAAAGAATGAACAACAGGAAGTCCGTGGACAAGCTAGGTACCCCAACCTCCCCGACCTGCCACTGTTCCCGGGCCCAGCGCCTGACCAAGTCCAGTCTTGGCCGTGTGCCCCGCAACACGAAACGGCCGATGAGGCTCCGCTGCAAGGTGCGGACCCCTTCAGGGGGGGCTGGGTGACCCGAAGGCGCAGCGTGTCTGCGGCTCTAGAGTGTGCCTCAATGCAACCCCTAGCTTGGCCGTTGGGCTAGTATGGTCCCCCATCGGTCGACGGTTGTTGTTCACCTTGCGTAGCCTCCAGTAGGGATTGTTGCAGGTCCGTCGATATGTCCTCCTGCTGGCTCGTCTGGAGGGTCGCCTGCTGGTGTGCTTGCAGGCGCGCCCGCTGGGCCTGCTGGTGCTCTTGCTGCTCCTGCTGGGGCTCTTGTTGTTCCTGCTGCTGCTGCGCCTGCCGCTCCTGCCGGTGCTCTTGCTGGTGCTCCTGCGCCTGCTCCTGCTTGTGCTCCATCATAGCATGTTTTAACTGCCAAGCTGTAATTCAAATATCTCCCTAGCAACTGAAAATTATTAATGCAGACTTTTTTATGTCAACTAGATATGAAAATTCTGATCAATGGAAAGGAAAGTTTATGTGTTTGCATAGAAATTTGAAAAAATTTACATGCACTCTGTTCAAGGACAGACAAACTGTAACAATCATAATGATGCTGCCCACAATATTTGAACTTATAACCTAAAGTTTATGTGTTCACATAGAAATTTGAAAAACTTTACATGTACTCTGTTCAAGGACAACCAAACTGTAACAATCATAATGATGTTGCCTACAAGATTTGAACTTATAACCTATAATTTTTACGCTCACATTTATGCCTTTGACCACTTCAAATATATGCCATTGGAAAATAAATACACTGAAAATTATGTTCACTCAAAAGGCTTACTGGCTTCAATCGATTCAGATCAACTTCTGAGGATCCAGACATTGCTGCATACCTGTGAGATTCAATTTGAAGTTATAATGAAAAAGGCAAAGGTTACATAATACTATGATCAAAGAAGAAAAAATATATAGAAAATGATATTGAAGAGAACAAAGAAGTAAATGTCTAATGACCCAACTTTCTTGGATTTTCATCTTAAAGTTTGTGGTAATTTTTGTGAGTCTGCTTTTTTATGATGATATATGTGGATAGTGTTGATTTGTAGAATTATCTATAATTTTATAATTGTGATAGATTTAGAGTGTTGCTAATGTGCTTGTATTGATGATTGGTTGAATGACTAGTTATTCTTCTTTGTAATTGATCTAAGTTGTGCTAATTTGTGTTATGTGTATTACTAGATGCAAAGTACTAAGTACGTACTACACATGGATTTAGCATATATTAATAGAACGAACAAAAGGAATTCTGAGTAGAAATGAAGCTAAAATGTTGTATTATTTATGAGGTTGTTACTATGCTTTTTTCTTATGCGTTGCATGACCTAAGTGTCTTGTAATGATTTCTTAAACTGGTTAGAAAGTTTCTATGTGAAAATATGTTTCATATCAATTGGGAACATGGGAGCGTGGAAGTGTGTACCCAAACGAGTTTGGAAACAAGGGCTATTTCATTGGAGCAAAGCTAGACGCATGTGGAATGTGACTAAAAAATTAATTAAAAATATAAAAAAATTTCTTTGGACTCTGTTAAGATTTTAGAAGAAATCTATAAATACTATAACAATATAATTGAAATTTTATGAAATCATATCTCTCAAAATACAATGATACAATAATTTATTAGTCTAGAAATAGAAAAGATGTTGGTAGAAGTGTTCATTTTATTATCTATGAAACTTTTATCATTATTATTTATTTCTATAAATCCATTGTTGTTCACTGTAGCTTTATATCATTTTTATTGCTAGATGTATTATCTAAACATTAACAAAAATTTTTGAATATATAAGTGAGTTCCCATTTAGTTGGAAAGGCTTTTAGGTACTTGAAATGTGGGGAACGAAAAAATTTTTATGGAAGCGAGCTCCTGCGAAACACTTAAATATATATATTAATACAAGTATCTCATGTACTTATTTTGTTTTGTATTCATATAAGTTTTGGACATCTTATCTCTAAGGGCTATTAATTTTGATTATTTAGCAATCAGATTTGGAAAGAAAGAATAAACAAAGATTTCTTTATGTTATGATTCAAGGGTTGAAAGAGGTATATTTCACTTAGTATGAATGATTCTTTTCAATATATATATATACATATGCACATGTTGTTGAGGACCTTGGCCAATGAATTAAGTGAGAGAAACCTAACCTATGAATCAGCAATTTTATGTATATCATAGTTGTCTTATTTTAAATAATGAACATGTGGAATGTTGGGTATGTTGTTGATGCATTGTTCTTTAGAGTTTGATTGGTTAATAGAATATAGGTATCCCCTCTATGGCTATAGAAAGGTCATGTGATGACCTTTCAAGGCATCATAAGACAATGCAATAATAAAAAATGAACATAAAATGAAAGCTCTTGCATTATGGCCGATCACTTGATTTTACATCTTGGACTTGCACTTTTTCATATTCCCATTTTGAAATCTCTTCCATTGCACCTTCTAACTTGATTTCTAAGAGAACGGTTGCTGGAAATGAAACATAGCTACATATTTGTTGCTAATAATAGAGGTGACATGTTGCTGAAGAATGAAGGAACAAAGGTGGATATTATGTTTTAATATTTTATATTTACCAATTTTCTGCTATGTGAGATCAAGAGGAATTGAACCTAAGACTTGGCAAAATTGGAACTTCAAAATATTGAAAGTTGCAACTAAGGGAATTGAACCTAAAACTTGTTAGAATATAATTTTATTAATTTTTTAAGAGTGATCATGGAAAGAATTGAACTCATGACTAGGTGGTACAGAAAAAAGTTTTATTTCTTTAAAAAAAAAAAGGAAGCAAAACAGTTTTCAATAAAAAATCGGTTACAACCCATCATCTCTTGAATTCCACCAACAATTATAAAGAAAGGAGAGAGGGGAGAGGAAAAAGAGAAAAAGGGAGAGAGTGTGTGTATGCATAGGAAAGGGAATCAGAGCTCAATCACAAGGGAGGTGGCTGGAAATGAATAGTAGTAAAAGGAGTATGGCTGAAACAGCAAATGAACAACAGTAATAAGAAGACAATGGCTAAAAGAGAATATCAACAACAACAAAGGAAGACTGTAGTTGAAGCAACAAATGAACACTAAGAGAATACTACTGCAACAAGGGAAGATTGTGGTTGCTACCAAAATTAACAAAAAAAAAAAAAGGAAACTTAAGCTGAGCAACAATCTAACATTGTAACTAATTGTTCTTGATAAGCAAGAAGGTAAGATGAATCCTTTTCTTGCTATGTGTGATGGACAACGTTGACTGATAATCTCAATATCTCAGCTATTGTCTTTTCTTTACCTTGAATATCATTTTATCTTAAAATCAACTTTGACAAAATTTGTTGTTGAGATTTTGGATTGTTGAATCCTTAATTTTGGTGATGGATGTCTCCACCCATCCTCTACACTTTCAGGCCTAAATGACTTGGATGAGTGTTGTTTCTATCACAATTCAGAAACACCCATAACAATTTGGGGCATAATAACATAACAATTTGCCAATAAGGACCAAGGATTCCTTATATGAGGATTGGTATTGCCAGCAAAAGGTGAGAGTATGCATGGGCTCATGTTTATTTTGTGATTTTCTGAAATTTACAAAATTGTTAAATTCTTGGTTCTTGGCTGGAAATTTGGCTTGATGATCCCTTTGAATGCTTAATCCTTGGATTGAATTTTGATTCTTATTTGTGTACCTTCTCAAGTTTGATTGGGTTGTCTTTCTATGAGTCTAGTGGACTAGGGGAAATCTAGGATGTTAATTTATGGTTATTAAATGTTAATGATGTTAAATTATGGTTGTTAAATGTAGGTGATTTCTCTATTCTCTATTATAGATAAATCAGATAGTTTGATTAAATGTTAGTGGTGTGCAATTTATTGTTTCTGGTTAGCAAAGTTGATTTGAAATAATTTTTATCATAACACTTGCAAAAAGAAAATAAAATAGTATTATTGTGCAATTGAATAGATTTGGTATTATTGATTTATACATTTCTTGTGGCCAATTGTTGGGTTGGATAAATTTGTTGATGAACATATAATATATTATTATGGTCTAAGAAAATTCAGAATTTGATCAGTAAATAAAGAGAAAATCAGACCTGTACATTTTATTAAAGGAATTTTGCATAGGTTTTTGTTGTTTTCATGGTTGTCCTTTTTTATCAGCAATGATTGAACCAAAAATTGATTATTCATTATGGTTTGGTGATTGATGCTAAATGTAATTGTTTTAAATTCTCTTGTTAAGAGTTTCGATAAATTGATTTGTAAACTACTAATTCATAAGATTCTTGTGCTTCCTGTCCAACTGTCTAGTCCAGCTGTCTATATGAACAAGTTTATTAATGTGTACAATCTAATTTCTGATTTTTCTTGCTTGCTACACCCTAGATATTGTATCATTGGCAATGATATTGTGAATAAATGTAAAGATTGTTGTATTATTTTGTATTTCAATTTGCAAATTTCCAAATACATGAATAATATGTTTCCCTTGAGTTTGACTTTCTTATGCTGGATTACAATTTGGCTGTGCATAATTTAAGACTGCTAAGTGGAGCAATTGAATTAATTGGCTTTTGCTAAGCTAGATGGTTGTAGATATGATTTTAAGTTTCAGATGTTTTTGCTTTTGTATTGCACCCCTTGGTGCATAGTGTATTAAGAGATGTCAATTGTCATAATGGCATTCTCTTCCTACTAGATCCTTTGGTCATTGATCACACCATATAATTTTCCTTATTATGATTTATTTTAATTGATAGTTGCCTATGCTAGTCTATATGCAAGTTGAATTTCCAATAATCGATTAACTGTTTGGGGAAAAGAAGAGTTTAACCTTACATTTTTCAGCCAGCTTGTTATAGGCTTCAAGTGTTACCTCTTTCTTCCTACAGATGGGTGTTACAAAATGGCTGCTGTTTTTCATGAGATATCATAATCTAGAACATTTTCTGCTACATTCAGCATTCTAGCATTTATGCTGACATGTACAAAGAAAAGATAGTGGCACAATAATAGCAAATTTATGCATTTAAATATCAAGGAATAAATGTAAAGAAGAATAAAACAGCAGCTAACAAATAAATATTTACACAGAAAAATACCCAAAAAAGATCATCAACCGTCCACTGTTAAAATTTTGTTCCAAAAATTAAAATACATTGCAAATATCTAGCTCTTGACAGCTTGTAGTTGTATCTATAATTTCTACAATATTGATATTAGACAAGATCTCCAATATCATACATATTCCTTATTAATATTGATATCATACAAGGTCTACAATATTGATATCGTATATCAAGGTGTGATAATGTCAACTACCATCACATATTCCAAAGTGCATTTTAAGAAATGATGTCAAATAAAAGAATGCCATTGGCTTTCATCATCATCGTCTTAGCATTTTCTCAACAATATAAGGTGGTCGGCTAGCTATTGGCATTGATAAGCACAAATTAATGAAAGGTGGTACAATGTTATCACAAGTTAAAACATATATTCTACCTAAGCAAATTTAATAGACATATTAATAGGTCATATTAGATCCACGATGTACATATGATACCACAATGAATCATAAATTAACATAGCAGCCAACTTGAAGAAGAAAGAAAACAATCTTTGAAAGCACAAATATAGTACATAAACAAGTTTGAGGGAACTAAACGCTTACACCAACATTAAATCTTCACTTGTTCCTGCAAGAGGACCAACAACTTCAACTGTACCACCATCACACAGTGTGCTGTGAAAACAGAAACAATGTAACTCTTAGATGATTTATGATTTGCATTTATAGCGCACATGAAAGGATATCACAAATCAAGATGTGACATATCAATATCCTTTTTAAACATATTGCACTTTTCATGACCAGTTAAAAAACAGGACATGGGAAGAAGAGAAGTCACCCTTCCATATCTGTCCGTCCATACGTTGGCTTCAACCCAAATATACCACACAATGCAGATGGTATTCTTACAGATCCTGCAATTTCAATAAATAATGTCTTAACAATAAATTATTTTTAAACAGAAAAATTATTTCTTCAAGACATTAACATATAAAAAGTGTTACCTCCACCATCAGTTCCTACAGATGCTGGACATAATCCAGATGCTACAACTGCGGCTGGACCTGATGAAGATCCTCCAGTGTAACAGCCAGTACAATGTGGATTTCTCACCGTTCTAAAATAAAGGTTCATTATTTCAATAAAAAGAGATTAACAAAGAATATAATAAACTTCTTAATGTTACCACATAGATTTTGCTGATAAGCCAAATCTAACAAGCGGACTTCGATGATTTAAAGATCAATCAAACATCGTGTATCTATGGAATGGGCATTTATAGAAGAATTTTCTGAAAGTTACTTTCGATTTTTTTTTTCTTTTTGAATAAGATGATTTCATTAACGAGCATATTTAGAGTGGAAATACATTATGACATATCTTGGAACCATAGACATCAACCGACAAATATAATAAAGGTTCCATTCCATATGCAACCACTCAAAGACTTATAAATATATGATATTATAAAACAGAATAATTACCCCCATGAGACCAACCAATCATTAATCTCAGTGTGCAGCTTTGAATCCTGCCAGTTTCAAAGGCTTAGGTAATAAAGTCTCATTCTACATGCTACATTGTTTTCCAATCTTTTACCACCAACTAGGTTCATGAACTATAAAACGCCAAACACAACCCTAAGGCCAGAAGAACCACTTATTCTAAAGGTATATATATATATAAACCTATAACAAGGTATCTGTAACACCCATTCATAGGGAGCAAGAGCTAGCACCCAAAGCCCCCTAGAAAGAAAACTAGTTGAAAGAAAAAAAATGCCGAAATGGCTTTCTTTTTACAACAATCAAACTAGCATTAACCTATAAAATTCAAACAAGATCAACAATGCCTAGATTTAGCTATAAAACAAGTCAATTAATATTAATTTTTATGAATCAAGATATAATTTTATGAAGAAATAGTCATAGTAAAATATCTATGCAAGATTCATCAAATTAAAAAAAAAACCAAACTTTTTATTATTCAACCTAAAAAGAAATATTTAATCAAGATCATTTGCACATTTGAAAACCAAAGAAATGACCACAAAAGCAGATAAATTAATAATCTCATATTTGTTTAATCACATAATAATATTTTATAATTTCCACCCACCCACAAAAACAAGATCTAAATTTAACTCTTGTAACCATTTTACCAATAATCATTTGATTAGGAAACTCATATGTTCAATAGCAGAGAATAGATAGATCACAACCATAAATTAACATCCTAGGTTTTCCCCCACTTCATCAACTTATAGAAAGATATTAAAATTAGACTTGAGAAGGTATAGGAAAAAAAAAGTATAATTCAAGATTCAGATCCGAGATTTATGCATTCAAAGGGGGAGGGTTCATCAACCAAGTTCCAACCAAAATTTAAGAATTCAACAATTTTAAAACATTCACAATTATCGATGGGCCCAAGAATACTCTCACTTTCTACCGGTGGTACCAATCCTCATATCAGGGATCCATAGCCCTTGTTGGCAATCCTTTGCCAAAAATGCCCCAAATTGTTATGGGTGTTTTTGAATCGTTATAGAAACAACTCTCATCCAAGTCATTTAGGTGTGAGAGTGCATAGGACAGGTAGATAGATCCAAAGAAAAGGTAATAAAGGATTTCAAAAAAAAAGTCTAAGCTTACAACAACAATCGTGATATTTTCATACAAGCATTGTAAAAGTGGTTAGACAAGCAAGAAGAGAAAAGTTTGAGAAAATCAGACCTTGCTAGCCATTATCAAACATAACAAAGATGGATCATTTTACCTCCTTGCTTAGATATCTTGCTTACTAGGAGGAATTATCTGAATATTGGATTGCTATGCTGCACTTGTTTTCTTTCTCCTTACTATCTCTTGTAGCAACCACAATCTTCTCTCCCTTCTCAGCCACACTCCTTGTTGTTGTATCCCTCTCTTTTTTTGTGTTCTACATAGCTACTTTTGCCTTGTATGTCCTCTTTTTTCCTCTCCTTTTCCTATTTGTAGGTGGAATAAGGGATAATAAATGGTTTCTTGTAATTGACTTCTTGGGGACTATTCGTATTCTTTTCTTTCTTTTTAAAGTTCTCTCTCTCTCTCTCTCTCTCTCTCTCTCTTGCAATGGGTCATAAGTTCAATTCTCTTTATGATCACTATAAAAAATCAATAAAATATGTATATTCACAGGTTGCAGGCTCAATTCCTAAATCAATAATTTTAAATATTTCAGAATTCAGATTTTGCTAGATCTTATGTTCAATTCCTCTTGATAATTACAAAACATTCCAACATAATATCTATCTCTTTATCATTCAGAATTGTCATAAGATGCAAGGAAAGAGTTTTCAAATAGATACATGATAAGGGTAGTTCAAGATACACAATCAAATAAGGCACCTTCTTTTTTAGGTCATCAACAATGTGAATTTTCCCATCATCTTATGAGCCTTGAAAGGTCATCATGTGAACTTTTTACTGCAATGGAAAAGGTACTTATACTCTACTATTTTAAACTAAAAAGAGCAATGCATCACATTTAGATAAAATAAAATATAAAACTACAGTATTTGCACACAATATCCCTGATTCATGGGTCAAGTTCCTCCAACTTGATTCATAGGTCAAGTTTCTCAATATGAGCATTCTTTTGCATCTCAACATACCTGTTTTAGCTCCTGAGGCACACCTTAGAGTATTGTCCTCTGTTTTTCTTAGCATCTCTGTTGAAATAGAATAGAAAATATTTTGTTTTCCCATATATTATTTATTATTATTATTTTAAAACATTCCTAGCAGACGCTGGAGCCGACGCTGGAGCAGACGCAGACCGTGGAGCAGACGCTGGAGCAGACGCAGACCGTGGAGCGGACACAGACTGTGGAACAGACACAGACCGTGGAGCGGACACAGGCTGTGGAACAGACACAGACCGTGGAGCAGACGCCGACGCCGACGCAGCCGGCGACGAAAGACCCGCAACAACCGCCGCGGCCGGACAGCCCGCTTGGCCAACAAAAATCGCCGCCCGTTGGGGGACCGCACCAGCCCGCCGTCTCATCCGGGGGGTGCATTGCGGCCCACTCTCGGGCTGAAGAAACGTTGCGCCTCCGGGTTACCCAGGCCCCCCCTGAGGGGGTCCGCACCCTGCAACGGAGCCTCATTGGTCGCTTCGTGTCACGGGGTGCGCGACCACGTCTGGACCTGGTCAGACGCTGGGCCCGTGAACAGTGGTGGGTGGGCGAGGTTGGAGTGAGGAGCCTGACCCCCGACCTCATGCTGTTCATCCTCCCCTCCCGGCATGCCCGGGACTCGGTCATGCTGGGGGGCCCGTGGTTCTATGGGGCGAGGGGCCTGGCGTTGACACCCTGGAGGCCGGGGGCCCATCGGGAGACCGACCTTTTCACCAAAGCGCCGGTGTGGGTTCGGGTCTCCCGCCTCCCTTGGGAGCTATGGAACCTCGAGTTCCTGCGCCAAGTCGCGGCTTTCTTCGGGGAGTTCATTGCCTTTGATCGGGTCACCATGTCCATGGAGTGCATGGGCTTCGCCCGTTTTTGCGTATGGCGCCCGTTGACGACAGAGAATCTCATCCGGGAGGTGATTCTGGAGCTCCCTGGAGGGGAGGAGAAGCTCGAGGTGACCTTCGAGAATCTGGGCACGGCGGACGGCCCG
>MNCI01021515.1:113470-132686 GCA_015680685.1 Gnetum montanum
GGGGAGGGTGGTTACAGTTCGGGAGGGTTGTGCGGGTGGGGGGGGTAGGGAGGGGGGGAGGGGGGGCAGGGGGTGGCATCTTCCGGGGGGTGCTTTGGGGGGGCAGTCTGTCAGCGGTCCGGTGCATCTGGCCCTTGCGGCCCATTGTGACCCATGCGTCCCCCTAGAACATTTGTCTGGCCTGGTCCCTCGGTCTCTGAGGCCTCACTCCCTGCACCCGACAGTCCACTTCTTGATGGCCTAGTTACCTGAAGCGCGCGCAGCTGGTTGTTTTGCTCCCCTAGGCCCCAGCTCTGCGTCTGGGCCCTGTCGCCGCCTCCAGGTTTTCGAATTCAACCTGGAGTTTTTCCTCCCCCCTGGGGAGTTCCAAGACGCCTCCCGAATGAGGTCCTTCTCCTCCAACTGGTGCCAGACGCAAAAACGGACGAAGCCCATGCGCTCCATTGACTGCGTGACCCGGTCGAAGGCGATGAATTCGCCGAAGAATCCCACGATTTTCTGCAGGAAATCCAGGTTCTAGAGTTTCCAAGGGATCCCGGAAACCCGCATCCAAACCGGGGCTCGGGTAAACAAGTCGGCCTCGCGATAGGCCCCGAGACGCCATGGGGTCAAAGCCAGACCCCTTGCCCTATAAAACCACGAGCCTCCCAGCAGTACCAAATCCCTAGTCTGTCAAGAGGGAAAAATAAACAGAAGTAGGTCAGCGGACAAGCTGTGGACCCCTACTTCCCCCACCTTCGACTACTCCTGGGCGCACCGCCGGATTAGGTCTAGGCACGGACGGGCACCCCGGGAAACAAAGCGGCTGATAAGGCTCCGCTGCATGGTTCGGACCCCCTCGAGTGGGGGTTGGGTGACCTGGAGGCGCAGGGTGTCCTCAGCCCTGGAGTGGGCCTCGATGCTACCTCCAGGTACCCCCCCCCCCNCTAGCCAAGTCATGTTCGTCACGAGGCTTCTGCCCCCCGTCGATTGGTGGCACATTGGTTTTGAGCCGCGGTTGCTCCTGCGGCTGAGCTTGCGGTTGCTCTGGTTCCTGCACTTGCGGCTATTGTTGTTCCTGGTCCTGTTCTTGCTACTCCTGTGCCTACTTCTCCTGTTGCTGCTCCATTTGCTGCTCCAGTTGCTACCGAAGGAGAATGTCAACTACGTAGAATTTTAAAGAAAATTTCATGATTGCTTAATTTTTGTTAAAATAGGCTACCAAGCCAAATGGGTAAAATACCTTTGATCTCAATTAACATTACTAAAATAAATTAATTTCAAGAGCTTCTCTAAATTTTTCTATGTACACAATTTTTCATTACACAAAGAACTTTACTATTATCTATTAACCACCTATCCATTTTAGAGGAGTTATAATTTTCCATGCATTCTACAAGAGGTGATTTAGAAGATCTATTATATTGTATATCTTTTAAGCACTCTTTCAATCTATGAGAGAAAGTTCTATCAATTTCACCAATATAACATTTACTACAAATGGAAGAGATTTTATAAACACCACTATATTTAGAATATTCTTTTTATCTGCAAGACTATGAAAAAATTTAGAGATTTTATTGTATGGTTTTATGATGACACAATATTTAATATACAAAATTATTAAAGTGGGCAAGATTTGCTATCATAGAGAAATTTAGCACAAATTAAATTCAACAATGGAGCAAGGACTAAATCAACATTAGAAAACTAGTAAATCTATACTATTATATAAAAAGGGGGATAAAATAATTTGAACAATTATTAAATGATCATTGTGAGTAATATTGTTGCTAAGTTGCTGAGCACTCTACTAGAAAAGGGAATCAATTCTTGGGTTGAAGGTATTTAAGCTAGGGTAAAATGTCAAGCAAGTTTCAGACAAAATCACGCTACAATTGATCACTTAGTTACTCTTGGACACTACGTGGAGTTTGCAAAAATGCCTCATAAAAAGGTTGATAAAGTCAATTTTTCATCACCAACGATGTCATTTATTCGATATCATAGCACAAGCTACGTTATCGTTGATACAATATCTCGAGATGTGTGCAATCCTATAAATATGGCACGTGGATGCACGATTCGCGTAACTTTCATTCCATAGTAACTAGACTCTATCAATTTGTTTTCATAATCTAGTACTTAGAAAAGTGAATGCTTGCAATGTGGTGTCTTAGTAAATAGCATCTTTATTCGAACAAATTGTACTTGGGCACAGTTTGCGCACAGAAATAAAGATTGAACTATTTCTCACCATTGCAACATTCTCCTAGTTTACTGTTTTACTTAGAATAATGTTTACTATTTTTATTTTTATTTTTTGAGAAAATGTTCGGGAGTGTATTACTGAAAAATTATAGTACAAGAGTATACAATTTGAGGATCATCAAAAATGGCCCACGGAGGGGGGGGGAAGCCCCCATGCAAAAATCCGGCACCACAAACGACAAGCGCCCCCCCTCCCCCCCCCTCGGTGGGTGCCCCCCTGAAATAACAAGGGGGGGTGCACCCCCACCAATAACAAAAGAGGGGGGGGGGGGCCGAAAGAAAGCAAAAGGAACCCGCGTCGCCGGTGGGGATGGGCCCCAACCCCAACCCTTAGGGGTGAGTCGGCAAACGACGGCAGGCGCAGTGCGGACGTTCTAGCTCATGGAGCAAATCCAAAGTGTTGCGGTGATCCTCGGTGTCCATGAAGTTTGCCGCCTGTTGGATACCCTGCATAGCAGACTCCCATCTGCTTCGGTCCGCCGGTGAATCCCCCGCATCCAGATGGAAATGTGCCGAGGTTCGATGGATATGTCTCCGTAGCTCCCCCAGGAGCTCTCACAACTGATACCCAAAATGAGGTACGGGCATCTCCCCCCCCCCCCCCCCCCCCCCCCCCCCCCCTTGTCCAGCACTGTGTTCGTGTGCCCAGTTAAGCTGTCTTTGCCTCTGCTCCTCCTCCTCTTGTAAACATTCTTGCTCCGCCTTCTCCGCCTCCTCTTGAGCTCTACGGGCCACGTCCTCCTGTCTCAACTCCTCCCGCACCTGGGCCCGCACCTCGTCAACAAGCCGAGCCCGAGCAGCCTCCGCCATTAGCTCGTGCTGTCTCATCCGCTCTTGTTCCCGCTCGTGGAACTGGGCTTCCAGGTCGGCCCAAGACTGAGCAAGGGCCTCATTCCATTTAGCCTCCCACTCACGTCGCTCTGCCTCCTGCGCAACGGTCGTAGCTCTCTGCTCGGCCTGTTGCAGCTCTTCGACCCAGTTTGTGCGATCGCTGGGGGGTCCGACAAGGGGGAAGCCATCCTAACGAGGCTAGCAGGGAGGCATGGATCCCTCTGGGAGCGGCGTCCCCATGCGAAGGTTGTCGCTGGTAGGGTCCAGCGGGTCCCTCGGTTGGGCGAGGCTGAGGGGTCTGGGGGGCAACAGGGGGGCAGGCAGGGGTGACCCCTCGCGAGGGGGGGGGCAAAGGACGACGGGCCGAGCACCCCCCAGCTCCCTTCCACAGAGCCAGGATCAACCCCGAATGTTGGCCGCATCACTTAAGAAGGAGAACCTCCAAGAAAAAACGTGGGAGGTTAATCTGGAGGCCTAACTTCAAACAACGCATAAAGACAAAAGTGCTAACCCTGAAGTTTGGACCTGTTGCCAGATTGGACGAAAAAACGGTCCACCAGATCGGCCGCCCGGGCCCAGAGACGGGGGAGGGAAGATCTGGGGACCTGTCGACTTTGCGTACGTGGCACGAGTCCATCAAAGAAGAGCTCAGCATCCTGTAGGCCGCGGGTTGTAGGCAGAATAATTTCTCCAGTGGCCTGGGTCCCCAGACAACTAGCAATAGCTAACTCAGTGACACGAATCTCGCGTCCTAGGAAGACGGTCTGGTCGTCGTCCCAGTTAGCGAAAAAAGCGTCATCTGCCAGATCTGGGTCGCCGACCAGCCATTGCAGCGGGGTAGACCAACCGCATCGGGTAACCAACCGCTAGAGCTCCTCATCCTCCCGGAAGACAACACAATCAGGCTTGAACATCGGTGTTACACCCATGGCCGCCTCGATTTCGCTCCACGTGCGGCGGGTCTGAGCAATTAGCTGCTGGGGGGCAGCCTATCATGGTGAAACACTGTGCAGTTTCTTGTCCACGCCACCCATAAAAGTAGCGTGGCTCAAGAATCGCCGGTCAACTGCATCGGGGGGGCACCGCCGCCGCACGCCAAGTGGCGCGCATGTAACCGTAGTCAAAGGCAAAGTGTTTAACCATCTCGGGCGCAGCGCCACAGCAAGGACATGTGTCGTCCTACATGATGCCGCACCTGCACAGAACGGCACGCACAGGGAGCACGTCAGACCATACGAGCCAAAGAAAGATTTTTATTTTTTCGGGGAGCCGCCCATGCCAGATTTGCTACCAGCCGGCCTCCAGAGGATATTTGGTTGATAGCAGGGTGCGCAGCTCGAGGTCCAGCCAACCCTGGGCCAGCATCACTAGTGCATGCTGGCAGATCGTCTACCAGGGCCGCAAGGCACGCGTCACAACCTCCCACTGCAGGTACTTAACATTGATGATCCGGGCCCACTGACTTGGTTCCCCATGCGGGCGCGTCAAGCTGTGCAGGAGCTGTTGCTGCTCTAACATGATTTCGTCCTCGAAGGACGTAATGCCCAACCCCCCGGCCTTACCGGGGCACGCAATGCAGGTCCAATTTACGAGGTGGAGCTTGCCCCCCCCTTTTGCCCCCCCCCTTTTGCCCCCCCCCCCCCAAACAAAGCTTCAGACCATCTTGTTAATCTGATGGGTGATGGCATTTGGGGGGCAACAACGGCCGCCACAAACCGTGTGACGACCATGAGAATCCCGGTTGCAACGAGGAGACGGACCTTGCGAGTTACGAAGCGATTGGCCCAGTGGTTCATACGCCTCTCAACGTTCTCCAGGAGTGGCCCCCAAGAATTGTTTCGGCCCCACTGGTACAACAGGATGCCTAGGTATGTGTCTTTAGTTGTCCCAGGCTGGATATCTAGGATTTGCACCACCCTGCTTTTTACTTGCGCATCAACATTAATAAAATGCGCCGTAGATTTGGTGCGGTTAATTTCCAATCCCAATTCAGCTGCCAGTCGGGTCAGGGTCATGTTAATGCAGCGTGCTTGTGGGGCCGCTGCCCGATTGAGCAGCATGGTGTCATCTGCATAGTGTTCAGCTCGACAGGCCACCCTAGCAATGTCCAAGCCCTCCATCCCGAAAGTGCTACAATAATGCTGCTTGAGATCCATAACGATGATGAAGAGCAGGGGCGAAAGCGGGTCACCTTGTCTCAACCCCCTGCCAGGCGAGGAGAAGCCCCATAGCCGCCCCCCCACATTGAAAGAAAAGCCGACGGAGGACTAGATGTGTATACATAGTTGGATGAAACTTTGGTCAAACCCTTTTTGATGCATAATGGCTTGCAAGGCTTCCCAACTGAGCGTATCATATGCCTTGGCGATATCAAGCTTGAGACAGAGGCTGGGAAGCTTGTAGTCTGGAGGGAGTGCAGCACCTCCTGCATGAGGAGAACCTGATCCTGAAGGGTCCTACCCTGCACAAAGCCAGCCGGATTGATTCCCACCAGCTTGGGCAGAAGAGGCCCTAGCCGGTTGACCAGGAGCTTGGAGAAAATCTGGATGAGAACGTTGCAAACTCCAATGGGGGACGGAAGTGCTCCGGGCGGTGTGCGTCAGTCTGCTTGGGGATGCACACGATGCGAGAGCAGTTGATTTCCCGTCGTACTTGTCTCCTGGCTAACATGAGGTTGAACGCATCCAGGATATTGGGCCCCACAATATCCAGAAAATTCTTGAAGAATTCAAGGGACCATCCATCAGGTCCAGGCGCCTTCCCTCCCAGCATGCTATTGATAGTGGTAGTGAGTTCCAGCCAAGAGAAGGGGGCCATCAATCGCCTGTTGTCCCCTTCGTGTAGCACCCTCTCCACGTGGACCGAGAGGGGCTGAGTAGGCCGCTTGGTCCAAATTCTCCCCCAGTATTGCGACATCTCATTGGCGATCCCCTGCGGGTCATCGATAACTTCACCTGTCTGGGTTCGCAGGCAATGGGGTTGGCCCCCACCTCGAGTTTTGGCCATGGCAAAGAAAAATCTTGTCTGCCTGTCCCCCTCTCAGAGCCATCTGACCCAGGAGCGCTGTCGCCAGTACATTTCCTCCTCTAGGTCAAGGCTTTGGAGTTGACATAGGAGACGCAGCTCCTCCAGATGCAAGTCCTCCCCAGCCTCCTGCCGGGCCTAAAGTTGACCGAGCTGATCCTGAACCGCCCGTTGACCTGATCTGAAGGAAAACTTATCCTCCACCAGGAGGGCCCAGATGGCCCACTTTAGACGAAGCAAGGCCTCTTTGAGGAAATTTCGGGGGTCATCACTGTCAAGTCGATATTCTACCCAGATATCCTCAACAAAAGGCCTCAACCACGACTTGGAAAGCCATGTGGCCTCAAAGCGGAAGGGGCATGGGGCCTGGGGCTTATCCAGTCCGAGCGAACAAACCAGCGAGCGGTGATCGTAGGCGACTCTTTCCTGCCCCAACACGTGCACGGTGGAGCGAAGAAGGAGGTCGGAGCTGACATAGACCCGATCGATTCAGGAGAGGATACGATCTGACCTTTTTCGTCGGTTGCTCCAGGTGAACTGGCAATTCTCAATGGGTAAGTCCACCAAGGAGTGAGTTGCCAAGAAGTCCTAGAAAGCCTGCGCGCCCAGGGGAGGGGGGCAGCTCCCCCAGACTTCTCCCAAGGGTGTAAGCACTGGTTGAAGTCACCCACCACCATCCAGGAACGGTGGTCTCGCACTAGCGCCGCCACTCGGTTCAGCTCCTGCAACCTCAGCTCCCATGCTTGTGCCCCGTAGAAGTTGGTCAACCAAATCCCTTGAGCGGGAATCTGGACAGTGATGGCCCATGCGAAGTGTCCACCAGTCGCATGGTGTGACGTGCCAGAATGGAAAGGCCCCTGACCCTACCCTGGCAGGGGTGCACCTAGGTAAACCAACCTTCTCATTGGAGAAGGTATGATTCCATCGCTTGCAGCTTGATCTCCTGGAGGCAAACAATGTCACAGTCTTCCTCTTTAACAATACAACGCAGGGTATTTCTTTTATAGGGGGTACCCTGTCCCTTGCAATTCCAACTGAAAACCTTCATGTGTGACTGGAGGTGCGGCGTTGGTAGACCTCCCGAAGGGTCTGTTGCAACCCCAAGTCGATATTCCGTTGGGCTTGTTTGCTCCTAGACCTGGTCTCACTCGGTCGTCCTGGGCGGCCCTCGTCGTCCCGTACCACTGGGCTGCATCTGGCCTCCTCAACGGGGGACTCCTGTGCCTGGCGCTGGCAGTTTCGGGTGCTCCCCCGAACCACGTTTACCCACTCCCCCAGAGGGGGAAGCTTGGGCCCCGGTTCCGTGGTGTTCGGCAGGGCTGTGGGTGATCGGGGGGAGACCGCGTGGGGCGTGTGGGTTGGTTGTGGGTGGGGGGGTTGTCTTGGCGGGGGAAAACTGGGTAACGGGGGGGAGAGAGGGGGGAGGGGGCGGAGGAGGGGGGGTACGGGCAGCATGGGAGGGGGGGTAAGTGGGGGAGCCTTGGTGGAATGGTGGGGGGGAGGGAGGTTGGGCTGAGGGGTTGGGGGGAGCGGGGTAAGGGGGTGGGGGTAAGAGGGAGTTTGGCTGTTGTGTGGGAGTTTTAACTTAGCGTAATGCTTACTTTTTTCTAGTTAATGTTTTACTTTTCCATGTACTTTACTATTACTGTTATTAGTAAACGAAATGAGTATGACTGATCTCGAGCACTTAAGTGTAATTGCTTACCTAGTAGTGTTATAGCTTGGTACACCCAGGAGCATGACACTTGGTATCCTAGTAGTTGTTACACAAAGCCCAAGGTGTGTACGGAAGATTAGAAATGGATGCTCATCGCCATAGGCTATGATAGATTTGTTTACTCATTTTACTTAAATTTAGAAACCATTTCCACTTTCATCATGTTTGCTAAGAGTAATGATGGCCTACCAACATCAGATATCATATGCCTCACGGTGAGCTAAACCATACACATAGACTTCACTAGCTCCACATGGAAAGATAACGGCCTCAAACTTAAACCAATTGCTAATATATTAACATTGCCTTATCCACAAATTACGATCTAGTCACGTGTGAATGCCTGTGACTTGTATGCTTGTGTGTTGGATTGCTCCACCACTCATCAAAATTTTTTATTTATTTTATTGATTTTGCATATGTATGATTCAGTGATTTGTACAAAACTATGGTTGTGCTTGCATAAAATTGGCCTCCCTTCAGATTTGATTGCAACAACTCAATGATTGTATGAGGAAGTGATTATTCAAATTACAAACAACAATTCAAAGAAAAAATTTCAATTCTAGAGCAAAATTGGAGTTAAGCAAGGTTGTCCACTTCCTCCAACCCTCTTTGATATCTTTATTGATGAAATGTAGGAATGGCTATGCCACAGGCAAAATAGTCATGCTATCAAAATTGGATCCTAAGCAGTGAATCTTCTTTTATATGTAGATGATGTTGCCTTGATTTCCACTACTGTAGAAGGTATGCACAGTATGTTGCAAATTTTAGAAAATTATTGTCGTTTATTTGCTCTTCAAGTGAATGCAGATAAAACCAAATTGATGATTTGGGATACAAGAAATAATTGTTATAACTTCTATTTTGGAGGTACCAATGTGCAAATAGTAGATTCTTTTAAATATTCGGGTCTCATTTATATGAAAAATTACATAGGGGAGAAGTGCATCAAAGAAAAAATTGCAGAACGTGTCAAGGCTCTATATGCTTTCAAAAACAAATGCAAGGATTTAGGCTTTTGGGCTTGGAAGGTCTGAAAACAAATTTTTCATACTATCATCTATCCTATCATATTATATGGATGTGTTGTTTGAAGACCTAGACTCAGTGCTAAACTTTAGCAAGATATTGAAAGAATGCAAATAACTTTTCTTCTCAGTGAGTTAAAGGTGAAGATGCAAACACCTTACTCAATGTTATTATCTGAATGTGATTTATTACCTTTAGAAGTAAAAGACTTGTGCCAATTCATTACATACACTCATAGCTTGCATATCTCAAGGCAAGACAATTTCTCTAAAGCAATTCTTGAGAATTCATGAGATCTTGGTTGGTATTTTCAAGATATGCAATGGCTGAGAAAATGGAATATCTTTTGGGAGGATGTGCAACAAAATCCTAATCATATTCCCCAACTAGTCAAGTAGAAGGTTTTAACACAAATGTGGAGTAATGCGGAAGGTAAGAGGCAATTTTATTTACACCACATTAGATCTAATAAACTAGAGGTAGAAGCTCACTCACTCTCTTGGCTGCTATTCTCATCATGTATCGAAATGCTATTAGAAAGCTTCGTTTAAGTTCTCATCATCTTGGAATTGACAATGGAAAATGGATTCAACTCCGCTGAGAAGAGCACATTTGTAGATTGTGTGCATATCAAGAGCCCTTGAAAATAAGTTACATGGGTTTCTTTCTTGTGCTATGACTACCCATTTGAGACAATGTTATAATGTTACAGCAAAAAGCTTGTATGATTTGTTTTTGATACCCCATTTGGTGCTTGGTCAATTTGTAGAGTCAATCTTTATTTTTCATGAAAATGTAATATCTATCCAATAGTTCCTATGGGTCTTTAGACATACCAAAGCTTCATTTCATTTCAATATACTTTCACCAACTTGTTTTTCTTGACATGTGACTAGACATAACTATTTCTGTGGTTACACAAAAATGTTCTTTTCTCAAAGTTGCTAAGATTCCCAAAATAATTGCATGACTTGACATATCCAAAAAAAATCTCATTTTGTTGATCTGGACAACTTTTGAAATTATCTCTCTATCATTATTATGTCAACAGATATTTTTTTATATGGCCTTCTCAACACTTTGCTACTTATATTTTCCCAAAAACCAGTTTGAGTTAACTGCATTGCTGAACCAACTTCAAAGTTGTTTGCCCCAAAGGACTACTTTATATGTTCAGCAAACTTGGTTTTCTAGAATATCTGTCGGATGATCTTTTATCAAATTTCATAATCTAGAATGCTCAAGAGGATGAATTAAACCTGTTAGAACTTCTGAGAAGCAGCTATAGCCATAAAAAAATTTATGATTCCTAGATTTGGACAAATTCAAAAAAAATCTAAGCCACCTTTCAACCCAAAAATTTGTGAGCTAAGATTCCAAAGTCTTCAAAAAATTTGTAATCATTTGTTTGTGTTTTTATACCTTGAAGCTCCAGGTGACTCTGAGCCACGTTTTTAAGAACCCGACCATCATTTACCTGGACTTCTTAGTTTTCAAGCTATCTAGTTTTTTTCAATAGACTCCCCTACTTTTTTTTCTTGAAAAATTTTCCTGAGAAAAAGTCAAAATCAGATCCTTTCTAAAGGCAACACACTTCATGGCCATTACTGATGCCATCAACAAAATTGTTGACTTCATCATAAATATTAATCCTATTAAACATTACGATCCACCTAGAATATACTCCTTTCTTTACTGCACCACTTCAATTAAATGAGCAGGTCAATCATCAAACTCATATAACACCATAACCTTGCTCAATCATAATTTATATATCTGAAGATATTAATCATAATCTACCCATGATGTGGATTGTTTCCAGTAACCCCCATGCCTAATTCATGCATGTTAGCCTTTCCAAGGAATATCACACCGCAAGCACGTAATCTGGAGACCAAAACTGCATCTTTTTTAACCTGTCTGACTTCATGAAACCATGTTGTTCCACCTGCAGCCACACATATATCCATGCAGTTTGATGTTATAACCATAAATAATGATTCATTCAAATATGTTAATAACTCCTTTTACAATACAGAATATTAAATATACCATTGCTAGGGTATGGATAGCAATCTATATCATCCTTGATTGGCATGAATATACCATCCATTACTGAAAGTGGTTTTCCTGGAAGTATTATGAAAATTTGTAATTAGTCTTTGACCTGTGATTCTCAGTCACAATATCCACAACCAAGTACCTTCTTTGAAGCGCTGTGTGGAAATAGCAGCTTGCCTTCTGACTTCATCAGCATCAAAATATATCAGAAACTTCATTGCTGGTGTCCTACTTTCTGATTCCTTTAAAGCGGAAATGATGTTCTCTGCAACCTAAGTAATAGGCAGACATTAGTTTACTGTCTTTCACTAAACGTAAACAAGCTTAGAGGTTATTAAGCCCTTACAATAGATGGCGTGATCTGTCCACATCTATAGGCATGTGCATAATCACGAATTGTCCAATACAGAAATGAATCACGAGTATTTTGTCCCCAATGTTGTGAAGAATCGTACGCAGGCAAGCATTCTGATGCACGTGCCACACACGTGACTGGTGATGTAGTATGGTCAACATAGTCTACAGATTTTTCTGTATCTGTAAAAACATTTGTCCGTTATAGGAAGAAACTTTACTTAGCAACCACTAAAAAAAGCGTTTCTACTACTTTTTTTCCTTAAAAGCATATGGATGGTTTACCTGGATGTGGAAACTCTGGAAAAAATGTCGGTTTCTCAGGAATGACATGATCATCCAAAATCTGCAGCAATAAAGCTAGCATTATTATATCGTTAATGAAAATGTCCTTTATCAAAAGTATCTAAAATTACAATCATCAAGAATGTGTAACTAATGAAAAATGAACCTTTGTAAGATTGTTCTTTCGTTTTAAAGCTGATATAATTGCAGATCCTATGAATCCAGATTCCATGAACCATACAAGTAGCTTCAACAAAGGTCCTGCTACACGTGGCGCTGCAGAGGCATTCCAGTAAAAACCATTTTATATATCAAGAAGATGGAATCCTTCCAATTATTTTTCTAAGAGGGATGTAAACAAACCAAAAACAAATTTTAAGCATCCACAGATATTCATTTTTCTTGACATACTCTAGTAGGCAAGCTTGATGATTTCATGTTTTCCTTTTCAAATGTTTTCTGCATAGGCAGCATTCATTTTTCATTCATGTTTTCTGAATTTGTTTGGTACCTTTTTCCATGAGGAGAGCACAGATACTTTCTAAAATTGAATAGATATTTCTACCTTTAATCCATTCTTCCAGCAACTCTATTTTATAACTACTAAATTGGGTATTTTTCTTTAATTGTATTTTCCATTATTTCTATCACTTTTTCCAGATATTACACTACAATGTTTAAGGATGCTAATTTCAAATTTCAAAAGAACTGAAAACAAGCACCCAAAAAACTACAAATATTTGCTACTACAGTGTGTACACACATATTATATGGTCTTCATAAACATGTTATTAGCCTCAACAGTTGCTCGCAGGTTTGGATGTGACATTAAACAGAGTAATCCATCGAGACATCTGGCTCATATTTCAACATCCTTGCTATTTCTCAACGAGCATGCACGTCAATTCCAGCCTCTTCTGGTGTTAGCAATATGGAGACTCTTAAAATATATGTATAATTATCAAGGAACCACTTGGAATTAAAATTTCCTATCAATTTTCCTTTTCACTGGTTTTGTGTGCTTGTGTTATCTCTGCACGTCTAACTAATCGATTGAATTTTTGATTTTTAAATGCAATAATGCAGAGTTCAGTCTAGCAAAAGCATTACAGACATCCTTTTCATATGGAAGGGCAACATGCAATAATAATTTGCTCTGCATATCATGAAAAGCTCACAATCTATGCTATTGAACAATTTTAGTTTTTTTTTTTTATATATAATCTTCAAACATTTCTGAAAATGAATCCTAAAATTTTATCATTTATATGTGCTGAGAAGGAGTGAGCAACATCCAAAGTGGTTCATTAGCAGCCCCTGTGTTCTATATTAAATACAACTCCCCCTATTCATGAACCAATAGTCCAAGCTCTTAATCTCTACCTAGAAAAGTTCATGAAGACAAGGACTGTCTTTGCATTTTTTCGGTTCTTTGCTAATAGGAAATCGATAATAATAGAATTAGACGACTAGTGCTGGATAATCTTACCCTTAACATTCTCCGACTGGTACGTAACACTGGAGAGATCCATTTCTGTTGCTGGGGACATTCGATAAATGCCCATCTCGCCTAAAACCTGAACATTCATTGAAATTCAGAGAATTAAAACAAATTCCCAAACTCACTAATCTAATACATGGCATTGACTGACTAGATATTTCATGTAACCAGAGTCTTGAATCAACTGTAACATAAAATTGAGACTCTTCCATTTCTGCTTCTTAAACTTGAAACAGAACGAAACATCACGTGGACGGAGTATAAAAACATAAGAGACTTGATGGAATTATTTCATACCACAGAGAAAAAGGGAAGATGGGAAACAAGAATGTCAACGGGGATAAATCCAGCAGCTGTTCAAGCTAAGTTTAAATTCAGAACAATAACCAGTTCCGCCATTGCCTCATTTGCATGTAATAAGTCCACCAGCAGGAGGAGAGACGCATTGAATCCTCGGCAGGAAACCACGACATTAACTCACGTTTCCTGGGACAGAGACTGCCTGCAACGAACAGGACCTGGTAAATAAGATAGATGATTGGACTACTATGAAAGAAATTAAATATCCACTGTTGACTAAAAGTAAAAGCTGCAGACGTCCGCGCAATTGAATTTCATTTTCATTCCCAACAACCAACTTCAAAAATACAGTGGGATTTAGTTATGGTTGTGCTCGGATCTGCGGATAATGTTTACCTCTTGGATTCTCGCATCCTGGCCACAAGTGGATTGTCAAGGTGATGCTATAGTTGGCTGTATATTTGTCGTTATAGCGTTAATGAAACTTTTGAGGTTCTTTTTATCTATTAGTAATTTTAGCAGATCAATTTCATTCAAAAAAGGCACGGAAAGGGACTGACGTAGAATCCGCTGCACGTGTAAAGTAGGCGACCTGTCACGAGTCGTTCACGTTATTAGTATTGCAACTAACCCTCCATTTTCCAGTATCATTTAAGAACGGGGGTTCACCGTTTGCGGACGGCTGTTTTACGTAATCCTACACGGAAGCGTTGTTCAAAAGGAAGATATTTAAAATACGTGTATCATGCTAGGTTATGAAGGTTCTGGAAGATCCTCGCCGTAGGTTAAAATTTAACAGTTTAAATCTCAAGGTATCAAAGGTGCAAAGTTTGTTGGAAACTGTGTGGGGAAAGTTAATTTAGAAATAAACCTGCGAAGTACTCCAACATGATAAGTGACGCAATCAACTTGTTCATTGTACAAAAATTCAGAGTTCCCCTTCTTACTTATGACTATGAGTTTACTAACTACCGTTTATTTAAAATTGTTTTTTCTATTAACTTCATTAAATTTTTAAAATTTTGTGACCCAAAAATGGCTTCACTTCAAAGCAAGTTAACTAGAGTGAGCTCATGTAAATTCTCATATGCCTACTATACATACACAAGCTCAATACAATGGAAATAAAAGTTGCACCTGTTGCATAATTAATTCATGCATGTACAACTTCAAAGTCATCACACAATTAATTCAACCACTTTATATGACAAGAGAATGTGCAACACTATTATATCTATTCTAATGAGATACAACAAACATTGACATTGTGAATGTATTCCAAGGAAATAGAGTCAACCCTATGAAAATGAATTTACAATACTTGAATTTAGATATTAAATGATAAATTTAAGCAATGATGATTTCAAATACATTATAGTGTCGATTTTCATATAAGTACAAAATTAAAGGGGGAGGGAGGCCAGGGTGAGGCTTGTCAAGACTTGAAATAATTTGATTATGAGTATACCCCAAGATACATTATAAAAATCATAGAGGAATATAATGATGCCTTTAAGTATAATTTGAACTAGTAACATCTCATCTAACAAGATAGTAAGTATTGGAACATGGAAATGGAGAGGGAAGGGAGACCCAAGACTATTATATTATATATACCCTAAACCAAATAAAGGTGTAAGATGAACATAGCTTTTAGATGTTAGAATTATGAAATTGTAAACTAGAAATCTTTATTATGTCCAACAAATAACAAAGGATTTGTTAGATGGTTACAAAGCTTCAACACATTTTTGAAGAAAGTTGAAAACATCATTGATGTAATGCCCTATGCGGAAAGGGTCAAGTGGAAAGAAAACAATCAAGATATTACAATTAATATTATAATTCATTCAAATATGAGCTAAAGATTGGCAAAATAAATAGATATGTTCTTCATCCTCTATGCTTTGTTTGCACAATATGCAAATATGTTTCTCTCAGTAAATTGATCAAACGACCTATCTCAATGAGGAAATGATGAGAGCTCATTCTTGCTCTAGTAATTTGATTTCTTAAATGAATAGCAATAGCTGAGAATAGATAATTTTGAGTATTAGATAACAAATTGTTGTCACATTTCCATTTAATGGAGTAGACTTCATGTCTAAAAAGGGATTCCTTTTATCATCGGTTCCATGATGATTTAAGAGAAAGAGATAATCAACTTATAACGTTTAAACAATTTGCACTGAATTTTTTAAAAAAACAATGTATGGTGGAAAATTTAAAAATAAATATGCAACTTAAAGTTATTTAGCCTTGAATGAGTTGCATGGTACCTTTTGTGCTTGGTTTGGAAGTCTTAAGAGATTAAATACTGTTACTATAGGAGGTAATTTGTTTTCTGAAAATGTCCCAAACAGTGGATATGGATGGAATGCTTCCTCGTGGTAGGTCAAACTTAACAAAATTAAACTTGGGATATAATTTATTCATGAGTGGTGTTATGGGCTTCACCCAACAAGTTCCAAGCTTTGTCCAATTGCAATTTGTGACCATGGGGTGAGCAATATATGTGTAAAATATATAATGAAGTGCAGTGACGTTACCTCGATTAGAGTACATGAAGTATGGGGAAAAAATAGGAAGAACTAGTATATGAACAATTTTAATTGTTATCACAAGCCTCTTCGTCATGAAAAGTGGGCTGCTTCTTACAAAAAATGGTGAAGAGCGCAATATTTTACTTATACAAATAGGCCTGGAAATAATAGCAAAATTTGTTGTATCCTAGTACAACAACAGTTTGAGGTTATTCAAAACGGAAGATGCCGGCATGGGAGTGTGGGCTGAGTTTAATGCTTCTGTACTTGTTCGTTACTATCATAAGCCGAAACCATGTCAACATGGATGTATGAATGACTACTATGCTGCACAATATCAGTCTCCAAGGCAGATACAATAATGCTCATGGGAGAAATTATTAAAAGGAAATCCTGAACGCTGCTCTTCATAAATAATTGGCAGGTTTCAGCAGGCGGTACCACGGTGATGGATGACGTTCATCTCTGTGCATTTTCCAATTAGGATTTCCTGCTCAATCAGCACTGCACTACCGAGCCTGCAATTAGACCAGTCAAAAATCTGAAGCAAAAATGTTCATGTAATAAATCTCTCTCTCTTCAATCCAGATATGTACCGCGTCGTGTTTTCATTTGCACTTAAATTTCAATGACAATGCCGACGAAGAAGGGTTTGCTGTTGCTGTTATTCTTGGTCTGTGTTGCAGCTTTAAGGTCTCGTAGGGATTCTATCTTCCGGGCAGCTACATGCATACCTACGCAGAGGGTCAAAATCTTACTGTGAAGGTAAATTCGCTGATATTGACCGAGACAGAGTTCTCATACAGCCAATAGAGTTTGCCCTAATGCGAGCTTGCGGGCGGAGCCAAGAAAAGCATCGAGAATCTGGGAAAGCTGCTTATGGAAGACCAGATCGAAACTTTATCATACGTTTTCCGTATGCGCCACAATGAAATCCTATTTCTCTGCACCTTGAAGCTGCTCAGCGGAGGCCCAGGTTAAAATCCGAAGCAGCAAATGAAGGTGATCTTTATGGTTTTCGATCGCGACGGCGACGGCTCCATCACCGCCGCGAAGTCTGTAACGTCCATGGTGCGCCTTGGCCACGCGCTTACGGTCAGGGAGTTACTTCCACATGCTGTGCTGTCTGTGACTGTTTCACCTACATTGATACGAGAGTCTAGGGTTGTTGCTCGTCGCCCCGGAGATGAGTGCATGGGCCTGGTTCTGTGGCAGCACAAGGACGTCGGACTAGAAGTCGTGCACTGTAGCTCCAACGACGACCCTGCCGCCATGGCGAAATACCAGATGCACAATCCGATTCCTCCCGAATCTGTTATCCGCTGCAACCAAAACGTGAATTGCATGAGATCGGTGAATAATAAAATGCCCCAAGGCTGACGTGACATAGATATATATATATATAAAGAAGCATAAGCTGAGGTAGAAAACATTACGTATATTTTCCAGCCGTTTACAAAGGATGAGGGGGTTGCTAACGTCTTAAATGAAACGAAACGAAACTTTATTATTATTACCTTTCAAAAAAGAAAAGGAATGCGTGGGATATTTATTTACCAATCAAACATTTGGCAACCATACCTATTTTCTCTATGGTTGTTAAATATAGCATTTTTCTCTATGGTGGTTACAACTAACCTCCATAATGTTTCTAACTACCTTTAACTTCTCATGATGATTGTAACTACCCTAAAGCCACTATAAAAGGGCTTCAAGGGTAGAATGTTAGGGGGAATTAGTGGGAGACCAAGAAAAAGATATTAAAGTTTGTAAAATAGTTTACTAATTTATCAATTCAGCTACTTTGTTTTAATCTTGTGAGTTTATTTCTTCCTATTTTGTTTTAATTGCTTAGTTAATAATTTCTATAGTATTGTGATTGACATTTAATTTTAGGATTTGTCCTAGGTTGCTTTTATAGCTCTATTTTTATGCAATATTAGACTCCTATTAAGATTTGCCATTGATGAGACGCGACATGCACAGTGCCGCGATATCGCGTCTTTCCCTGCGATATCGCGTACGCGATATCGTGGTCTGCCGCCATATCTATAACTAAGAGGCGGCACTCCCCTTATTTCCGAATCCTGGCTAGAAGTAGCGACGCTCTGGCAGATTGATCACTCCAGAGTTAGAATTTTTCCCATGTGCCCGCAGTAGGAGTCCTAGAGTGAACGGCTCTTTATTCGAGCAGCTTGTAACCTGAGCCCAAGTTGTGTACAGCAATAAAGATGAACTTGATTGGATAAACCTTGCAGTACATGGTTTTATTGTTATTTATTTACTGCTTTCCTAGTGCGTACAAGTACGACTTGATTACGAGCATCTACGGATGTGTACGGCTAATCAAGGAATCGGCTGCTTGTCGCAACGCGTGAGTACGACTTAACTACGAGCATTGGCTGCTTGGTAACCCAGTAGCGTATTCCAGGATCTGCGCTTGGTAATCCCAGTGGTAGTCCAATGTGTACGGCTAGTTAAGGAATCGGCTGCTCATTGCTAGGCTAGAACGTGTGATAAGTACGACTTAGTTACGAGCACCCACGGGTGTGTACGGCTAGCTAAGGAATCGGCTGCTTATCACACTTAAGCTAAATAGGTGCCTCAGTACGCCTTCCTCCCATAGCTTAGGCGATAAAACTGAAAATACCAAAAAAATCACATACCTCAGCCTTGCTTAACCATACACCGTGACACTTACAAGCAAGCCTGGGAAGACAACGAACGATAAACCCCAAGTGTTTCTTGTGGTGTTAAGGCATTTAGTCTGCGGAGTTCGACCGGATCACGCGTGCACGCTCGTATTCGTATGGTTGAGTGTAGGGGTACCTCGCCACTCATCATTGGCGCCGTTGCCGGGGACTAAGTGTTTTCACGCCAATTGAACATAAGGGATATCACTCACATCGTTGTGAGCCTAAACGAACCTTAGGGTTAATCAGTTAATCAAGAACATAAATAACGGTAGAAATTGCACACCATTAGAAATGGCTTCTTCTCACGAAATCAACTCACCTAAGGACAACACAGGAGAAGGTCAGCATCAGACGCATAACTCAGATCAGCCAGGTCCTAAACAATCCAAGGTCACATATACTCATCCTGATGAATATGTCCCTGACTTTACTTTTATCTTTCATCAAGATGAACAACTACGATGGAGAGATCTGCAAGGTAACATCGTGTTACCCCCAGATAGATCTGCCCCTAACATGCTTTTCCGTGCCTTAGCACAGACTGGCATGCAAGAACTGTTTGCGAAATATGTTTTGGATGATTATGACATAAGGGATTATCACCCCACAAATGCCCAAC
>MNCI01021515.1:139588-172091 GCA_015680685.1 Gnetum montanum
CCCTAATAATCCCATACCTACCTGATATCATTGTAAGGAACTCGAGGACGAGTTTTCATTCAGTCATGGGGGTATGATGAGACGCGACATGCATAGTGCCGCGATATCGCGCATGCGATATCGCGTCTTTCCCTACGATATCGCGTACGCGATATCGCGGTCCGTCGCCATATCTATAAATAAGAGGTGGCACTCCCCTTATTTCCGAATCCTGGCTAGAAGTAGCGAAGCTCTGGCAGATTGATCACTCCAGAGTTAGAATTTTTCCCATGTGCTCGCAGTAGGAGTCCTAGAGTGAACGACTCTTTATTCGAGCAGCTTGTAACCTGAACCCAAGTTGTGTACGGCAATAAAGACGAACTTGATTGGATAAACCTTGCAGTACATGGTTTTATTATTATTTATTTACTGCTAGGCTATTCCTCATGCTAGGCTATATTTAATTTCTAGCAATTCCTCATGCTAGGCTATATTTATTATTTAAAGACAAATCTAGCAATTCCTCATGCTAGGCTATATTTAATTTCTTGTTGATCATTCTCACAAATTCTTGCACAACTCGAAGTGTAGATACGTCTAGTATAGACGTGACAGGTACATTGAGTGCTTTAGCTACAACTTTAGCTACTATTTCCTACCCTTGGTGCTGCATCACCAGGATAGTTACCCCTTCAGGTTCCTACAAATGCATTGAGAAAGTGGTGACATTCCTAGAGATTTTTGGGAATAAATGGTGTTGAGATAATGACACCATCACCTCTCAAGCATTAGGATCTAACCTCGCAAGCAACTGCATTTTTTGGTTAGAGAAAATTGGTCCACCCCTCTTCATTTAACTAATTTTTAGAGCCACTTCATTCAGGTGACTCATTATTGGTCAGTGTACAAATGGATCTGCATCACTCATAAAAGCTACTCTCAAATTTTGTGTAGGCGCTTAATGGCTGTGTAGGGCTTTGGCATTGTTTCTTAAGTGGGTAGTGGTCGCAGCTACTCCTCTTCTTAAGTTGTTATTAGCATCTTGTCTCTCATAATCTTGGACCATGAGGCCAAAGAAACATGTCTGATTATGTCATTTGAATAGCGGATGATTCTTGCCCTTCTACAGAGTTTTTAGATGAGGCATGGAAAGGGAAGGGTTTAACTTCCATGTTTTTTTTTCCTTGAAATTCTTCTCTATTTCCAAGTAGATGAGTTGTGGAAGGTTCACAGGAAATTTCCCGCTTAAAGCGATGCATGCTTGACCAGAGAAGGTAGTCACCTTGCTAGGGCTCACCGTTGGATTAAGGTGATAGGTTGCAATTTTGAAATAGATATGATCCATTGGTGTGAGCACATCATACTTCTTATGGTCAACCCCATAAAACTGCTGAGTCCACTCCTTCTTAGCCTCAGGATTAACCTTTGTTGATAGTTCTACCGATTGTGTCCTAGTGTTAGGCAACCCTAGTGCTTGCACAATAGCTTCAATCGAGTAGGATATTTGAATATCCTTGATCTTGACTATGGACGTTGGCCTTCAATTATTCCAAAAGAGATATGTCTCTTCCATGTATCATTTCCCACTGGATGTGATGATTGACCACATGGGAGAGGCTTGTAGTTGTATTTTGACTTCTACTAGAGCTTTATCTAGGAATGGCCCGAAGTTCATTTCTTGAAGAGTGAATCATTGAATCTCTTGGGACTTGATGATGTTAAGGAAAGCTTGAGTCAAAGTGACTTTAATCCTTGACATGGGTCTAGGAACTTCTCCTCGCTGTGATTACTTAGTGGGCACTTTTTCTTTTGGAATCTATTGGATAGATTCCACTTTGAACTCCTCACAAAGAGGTCCTATTGCATGGGTTGCCTCCAACAGTTCTTGGGCTTGTTCTTGTTGGCCCCTTTTAGCTCTTGTCCACTTCTTCCTTGGTTGAGAGGGTTCTCCTTCCTACAGGCATTTCATTTTTGATGCCATCTATAATTCCAATGAGACCATGGGTTAGCACTCATTGTGTAACATGAAACAATTAGGATACCTTTATCTCTTAAGGATAGTTACACTTGGCTAAGTTGTGATTATGGTTGATTTAATCATTCCAATTATCATTTTATTTATGTGTTACTATTAATAAATCATCCTAAATGTTGTTGAAAGGGTTAACTCTCAAAAAAATTGATGTTTGTATATTGTTAAGTTTATTAACCCTTTGGGGGAGTTAGAAAAATTTTGAAAAATTTTCATTGGAAACCTTAAGGTTTGCAGCCCCCACAATAAAGAGCTTACCTTCGGTAAGTGCAAAGTCAAAGAATGGAGTGATTTGGATAAACATTTGGGAAGTTAAGGGCTTTGGAAGGTTTTGGACTTTGAAAAATGGCAAAAACTCCTCATGTGTTATGAGTCAAATGACAAAAATTTCTAAGTGCATGATAGTATATATAGGATTTTTGCACTACACTGATGAGGCCTCATTGATGGGGCCTCATCGATGTAGTTGGCTGCATTGACAAGGCCTTGTTGATGTAGCTGTTGACCACTATAGCCAACCATTGACTTTGTTCAAACTTACAAAATACAAAGAATTTTTGAATGAAATTGGAGTCAAATGAAAGCTCAAAAGGCCAAGAATAGTATGAAAACATGAGAGGAGGGTGTTGGAGCTCATAAATTTGGAAAAATGAAGAAAAATTATTTTGGGGATGAATGAAATAAAAGGTTAAGGAGCATTGAGTGGAATATATAATGGAATATGTGAAAGATAGGATTGTGGCAATGTCAAAGGTAAGGAACCTTAAATAACCAAACCAAAAGCTATGCAAGTGGGTCCTCCCCATAGCAAGCTCATGCCCTTGTTGCCCTTGCATAACCTCAACTAAGGAGTTTGTGGGCTCCCTAGTCGACTAATGGTCATGAAAAGTTAAGGACCAACCAAAAAGAATCTACTCAAGAATTCAAACACATTAGACCAAGACATAGAGCATAACATAGAACACAGTAGTGAGATGAGTTATAGTAGCATGGATGAATGATAGAGAAGGTAGAATGAAGTTTTGAATTGAGATCATAAGAAGTCCCTTGTGTAATTTGTATTTAAAATGACCTTGGAAGATCCATCCTTAGTCCAAACCAAAACCATCCACTTTCAGTGACTTCACATCGCCACCTTATGATTGATCCACCCACATGAGACACAAGAGTGCTTCCATAAGACAACTGCCATTCCATAAAGAGAAGAAAAGAGAGAAGTAGAAAGTGAGAGAGGGCCTTACTTAGAGTGAACTTTTAGGCATAGGTGCATGTCTTTCTAGTCCCATAACCAATGCTTGTAGCTCATTTATTTGTCCAAGGGGCGTGCTTTGAATTCCCATTGTTTTTCTTTGAATGGGAACCATACAATGTAAGGAATTATTCGTTTATTGTGTCTAAGGGATGTGCTTTGAATTCCCATCATTTTTTTTTGAATTTTTGGATGGAAACCACACCATGCAAAGACTTTATTTGACTTCCTATTAGTGGTTGAAACGGAATGGTAAGAAGTTTTTGAAAAACACTCAAGCACTCAAGAAAGTAGAAGAGTACAAAGAATATTGAGTCCCCTTGAAGTCACACCCTTTACAAACCTTTGAATCCTTCCTAATTCCAGAATTACCAAGGTCGTTAATTGATTAAAAGTTTCTTTAATGGAAGGGACCTCAAATTTCCAAAACACAGAAAATCATAGAGTTTATTGAATGGGCGAATGTTGTGGACTCATTGTCTATTCCATGAAAAATAAACCATGTCAAAGTTATTAGAGATCAGAATTCAAAAATAGAAACTAGACCTTGACAATCACAACATTAAGCACAAATCATCATTGGTGAACAGTAACAGTGGCATTGTGTCCTATGGCAATAAAGTAATTTTTTTAGAAAAAATAAGGAAATATCACACTTGAGCCAAATGAAGCAAAGTAAAATATATAAGAAAATGTAAAATAAACAAGAAAGGCTCAAAGGTACTAATGATGGTGTAAAATTAGAAAAATCTAAAAATAAAAAATTTGTAAAATAAATAACTGGTAAAATAAAAAATGTGGAAAAAAAGTAGAAAAAATAAGAAGCCATATGGATTGTTAGCATGGATGACCATCTCCCCCATGACTGAGTTGGAAGGAGGAGATTCAAAAAATGGAACATGATTGTCCATTCGTCAAGGTGGTAATTACATTGGCCTATCTTGGCTCTAGGAAAGGTTTTACTTGTTGGATGTTGATCAACTGATTTCTATTTGGGCTTTCAGGCTTGCAGATCAACATGGACCTAGAGGAAAAGGTTTAATCAATTATATAAGGTACCTCCCACAATGTTTGGAATTTTTCCTTCTGAGGTACATGTGTGAGGTTCTAATAGAGAACCTTATCTCTTGGTTGAAGTTTTACCTTCTTGATTCTAAGGTCATGATGTTGCTTGCTGAATGCCTTGTGCACCTCGTTCAAGGATAGGGCCACTAATCAATTTTTGTCTAGCACATTCAGGTTAATCAATCTTTCTTTCTATGCTAGACTTAGGTTAAGATTTAGATCACAAGCTATTGAGAGTGTATGGAGCTCGGATTGAATCGGGAGCATTCGAAGTTTGCCATACACCAACTTGTAGGGAGAATAGCCAATAGGAAGTTCCCATGTTGAATGATAAGGCTAGAGGGCATCGTTAAGTTTTGCATTCCATTCTTTCCTATATTTGCTAATGGTTTGTATTAGTAGTCTTATGGTCTCCCGGTTAGTTACCTCTGCTTGACCATTGGCTTGGGGGTGGTAGGATGTTGTTAATTGGTGTTCAACCCCTAATTGTTGCATCAAATTTCTACAAGTGGCACCTATGAAATGAGTTCCATTATCAAAAATTAGTGAATGTGGCATCCCAAACCTATTCACAATATTTTGTTATATGAATTTGGCAGCAGTGGACAATGTACAATTAGTAACAACTATTACTTCTACACATTTTGTATCATAGTAAACTACTAAGATAATATATGTCTTTCCGTTGGACATGGGTTTGATGGAACCCATGAAATCAATGCCCCATATGTTAAAAGGTTCTAATGATTGAATCCATTGTTGATGACCTTTCATGCAAGTGGTCATCCCCCCCTCTTGTTGACAATGTTCACAAGATTTCACAAACTAGTGGACATCCCTAAAGATTGTAGGCCAATAGTATCCTACCATTAGGATTTTTATGGCTGTGCATCTCCTTGCATAGTGGCCTTCGTAAGGCCCTTCGTGAGCATCCTGGAGAACATGTAATTGATCTTCATTAGGGACACACCAATGAATCAGGCCATCAGCACACACCTTGTAGAGATGTCCATTAATTTCCATAAAGTATTTAGCTTGATGAAGAAATTGTTACTTTTGTCTAAAGTCAAGATCTTGTGAAATCTCCTGAATGAGAAGATAGGTGATGATTCCCTTGTACCATGTTGTTTCTATAGATGTTTGTTCATTTATTACTCTTATAAAGAGGATTTTGTCTAGAAACTAATTAGAGAGTGGCTCTCCTCCTCTTTATTATTCCATCTTAAGCAAGAGAGGTGGTCAACAACCACATTCTCAGCTACTTTTCGATCTACCACTATGAGAACAAATTCCTACATGATCACAAGCCATCATATGACATGAGGGCTCACCGTTGGCTTGTTCATGAGGGAGCAGATCGCATTATGGTTCGTGTGCATAAATACTTTGTAGCCAAGTACATAGTGCCTGAATTTTTCCAGAGCATACACCATGGCCATTAGTTCTTTCTCCATGGTGGTGTAATTTCACTATGCTCCCACAATGCTTTGGCTCATGCATTAGATGTAGTATGGGCATTTCTTATCATCCATTTGCATGAGCACTACTCCCAAGGCATAGTTAAATGCATTCATCATGATGTGAAAGGGTCTAGACTAGTCTGGTTCTCATAGGATTGGTGTTTCTATGAGCTTCTCTTTTAATTGTTAGAATGCATGTTCACATTCCTTGGTTTAGATGAAAGGTGCATCTTTCTTTGTAAGCTCTACCAATGGCTTTGTCATCTTAGAGAAATTCTCTATGAATTGTCGGTAGTAGCCAGTGTGTTCAAGAAATGACCAAACATCTTTAATGGTCTCTTATTGATGTGTTATTCCTTGGATGATCCTTATCTTTTCTGGATCTACCTTAGTCCCTTTTTGTGAAATTCAGTGTCCTAGCACAATGCCTCTTTAGACCATGAGATTGCTCTTTTGCTAGTTGAGCTACAAGTTTGTTTCAACACATCTCTTCAATACTTGCTCAAATGTAGCTCCATAGGTGGAAACGTCATCCATGAAGACTTCCACACCACTACCGATTTGCTATTGGAAAATACTAAGGACCAAGAGTTGAAATATTGCAGCGGCATTACATAGACAGAATGACATCTTACAATATGCAAAAGTTCCCTAGGGACTTGTGAATGTTGTCTTGTCCTAATCTTTTGGTGCAATTTGGATTTTTTTATAGCCACTATAACCATCCAAGAAGCTATAATAACAATGCCCAGATATGGTGTTCAACACTTGATCCACAAATGGAAATGGAAAATGATCTTTAAATGTTGTCATATTCAATAGCCTAAAGTTGATGTAGACCCACCATTTGCCATCCTTCTTTGGTACAATTATGAGTGGGCTAACCCACTTACTATCCATGATGGGATAAATGAACCTTACCTTAAGGAATTGTTCAATTTCCTTTTTGATGATTTGCTTCAATTTGGGGTTTAGCTGCTTTTGTAGTTGCGTTCTAGGCTCCATGGCCATGTTTGTGTAAATGCAATGCTAACATATCCTTATATTGATTCCTATTAGCTCAGGATATGACTGAGTAAAGGCTATTGATCATTTGTTAACCACATTCAGCAGCATTTCTTTTTCTTTAGGAGCAAGTTTGGAATTTATATGACTAGTTTACCATTATTTAAAAATGCATAGTCCATGCCAAATGGTAAATTTTTTAGCTCCAAGGGATCCTACTTGAAGTTATCAAGGATTTCCAACTCACCCTAGTAGGTATCATCATCTTTGTTAGAGAGTTGGAAATGAACTTGTTCAATTTTGTCCATGCCTTCAACATAAGCACATGTTAGGCTCTTAGTTGGTTCCATGCATAATGTGTTGCTATTTGAGTCAGCTATTAGCCATTGGGTGCCCTCTTGTTTGTGGCTACTATGTATAGACATTTTTGAATACTGATTTCCTATGCACACTGATTACATGCTTTAATGTATGTACTTTTGATGGATAAAATCTTTTGCACACAACTGCACCCATTATCACCATATGCGATGCATGGAAAACACTTCTTCTCTATCTTGCCTAATTTATTTTCTTTGGATATTTCCAGAATGAGATCCCTTATGCCCATACATGCATCGACTATGCTTAGCCAAGCTCTTTCCATAATGATGGGGAAATCACTTTTGCAGTTTTTAACCTTGATCACTAAAAAATTAGTAGGATAGGATCACCCACAAACTGTGGTTACAATGTCCTCTCCTAATCCTAGAGGGATAGTAATTTACTGATCTGCCAACTCTAGATGGATGTTGCTATTCTTGAGAGGTGGTAGGTTCTAGGCCTTGTACATGTTATGGGAGATAGTTAAGAAGAGCCTTGCATGGCTCATGCCCAATGATCTACAGGTAAATGAGTGGACTTCCCAAGTTAGACCTTTTCATGGGAAGATTAATAGCCTTGATTTAGTTAGAAACAGGATGAGTTAGCATCATAGTGCAAATCTGAGGTGGCACTTGGTTTAAATGGTACTCAAAGGTATTTGATGTAGAGGATGAGGGTATTGGAGATGCAGGACGATCAACCATACTAGGTTGTGAGGGCTAGAGAGGACTGCTGGGTCGAAAGAAAGAGTTTTCTTGGATTGATTATCTGAAACACTTGGCTGGAAAGCTAGTTGTAAATGTACAATTCTTGTAGCATTTCATTATTGCAGTTATGAAGGAATCTCACCATGCATGGATGGAGTAAGAGGTAACTAGGTTTAAGGTGGAGGTGTGTGTGCAAATGGATATGAAGGGTGGTATGGATATGGGTTTTTCCATCGAGTAGATGGTAAATGTATTTGGTGGTACTTTAGAGAGTAATAGTGATGCTAACACAAGGTATGAATTGTAGAAATTCTTAGGGAGAAGGATTGCTGAACATAGTACCCATATGAATCTGGTTGCCCATAAGGGTACTATTGCCTTGGCAGTGGCATTCTCCATGATTGTGATTGGCACCACTATTGGTATTGTTCATAAGGTTGTGGAGGAGCTCCACTTGGGTAGTAATCTTGTTGTTGCTGGTGGAATTACCTTGGATTATCATGAGGGTAAGGTAATCATCTAGTTGCTTGCCTATGTGCCAGTCGAGGATTCAATGCATACATCCCAAACTCTTGTAAGTGTGACACTACATGGCAACAACCCTTAGGATGTTCATATTGATAGATGTCACAATTAGTTTCATCATTAAAGTCAATTTCCACAACTTTTTCTATAGTAGCAACTTTGCCCTTACATCTTTGGTAGGCATGTTCAACTTTTTCTCACCTCTTGTGGTTATGATCACTATTTTTCTCTTTAGATTCTTCAGTGATCTTCATAGTGGTTTAAAATTTTTCATCCCAAGAGTCCCATAATTTATCAACCTTTTCTAAAATGTCAAAAATATATTTTTGGATGGGTAAGGTTTTCTTGTTCACTGCTTCATCGAGTGGTGACTCCTCCTCATTACAAAATTGGACATCTTATTTTCTAATGGAAGGATTCCTATTATACTCTTCTACGCTTTCCCTTCTTTGTAGCTCACCTTCTTCTTTTGCTACCTACTGAATTAGCCTTTGGATCTGATGAGCTCTTAATTCAAACAATCTTCCTTTAGCATACATCCCAAGGATTCTTCTAGTTTCTACTTTGAGTCCATCTATGATGTGACAAAGTTGTTTTCTCTGAGAATAACCATGGCCAAGGCATTGGTGTAAGAGTGAATAGTATTTGTCCATGCTGGCATCCAAAGGTTCATGTGTTCACTATTTCTAGCCTTGGATTTGCCTTCTTAGATTAGACACTTTGGAGTACATCTAGTATTTGTCATTAAATAGCTCTAACATGGTACTCCATCAATGAATGATTTCTAGTTCCAAAGACTGGGACTAGCTTTCAACTTCTTTGATGAGTGTCCTAGGGAAGAGTTTGAGTTTCTACTAGTCATCTTCTATGGTTTGTAAGGCACAAGCATCATGGAAAGCTTGTAGATGTGTCTATGGATTAGAATTATATCCCCCTTCAAATCTTGGGATATTATTCATGTCTAGGTGCTTGATCCGGCTATCTTTCCTATGCTTGGTTAGAATTCTAATTACCTCTACAATGTTGAGCACACTTTGAGTTACCAACAGAGGTTCATCATCATCACTGCATTGATGATGCTGATGATGGATTCAGCCATCCCTTTGATTTTGGTGGCATTCATGGTCATTATTTTCTTGTTAATCATCTTCATCGTGATTATTTCAATGATGCTTCTATGAGGACTGGTAGATGAAGAAGAATGTTCAGAATTGGATGAAGAGGATGAAGAGGAAGGTGGAATGCCACCGCCACCACTTTTTTGCTTATTACGACCACCATCCTTAGATCCCTTACTATTGTGATGCTTGCCTAGGTCCCTACCTTGGCTATCACTTTCTCTTGAATTTAGTTTATGAATAGTGGATTGCAAGTTCAGGCTTGCACCCTCATCACCAATAACAGGTGGTGGAGAATCTTCATGTTGAGAACCTTTAAAGGGAGGATCCTCATTATCATCGTGATCTAGTAGGAACAAGGAATTAGTGAAATGTTTTCCCTTCGTAGCCTCAAGAAGCTTCTCTTGATGTCGATCTCACTTGCATTGTGTTTTAGTGGAATAGTAGTTTCGAGTGTCATAACCATTCACAATGTATTCTTCATGAAGATCTGCAATGCCCAACTTCTTAAGGATTTGAAACAAAATCGCGGGCATAGATCGATTGGAAGGCAAGATGATGTTGCCCTCCATATCATGCCATTGCAGTTGTTCATCCTGATGTAGGATGAAGGTGAAGTTTGGTACATACTCATATGGATGAGTATATACCATTTTACACTCTTGTGGGATTGGCAGTTTGACATCTTCGCGCTTATGAGAAGAAGAAGACATTTTGCAAAACAAAATAAAATTATTAGTGTGCTTTTATAATTCTATGTATAGTGGGAATGATATTAACCTTGAGGTTCATACAACAATATTAATGGTATTCACTTAAACCTGAATAGTGCATGTTTCAACAAACAAAGTCCCTGACAATGGCACCAATGATGAGCAGCGAGGTACCCCTTCATCCAACCATATGAATCATAAAGCATTCACATACAATCTGGTTGAATTCCATGGACTTTATAATTTATGATGCACTAGTCTTCTAGGAAGTAAATCTTGCCTTAAGGTCAATCATTGTCTTCCCAATTACACTTGTGATGTACACTAGTATGGCTAAGTGTAATTGAGGCATCTGATTTTTATCATTTTATATTTTATGGTTTTGGTATTTTAAAAGGAGATAGAATAATTGGATTGACCAAGTTAATTTAACTAATTAACTAATATCTAATTAGTCCTAACATAAGCATTTGGTCCCACTTTTCGTACATGTGTTAAACCCACATATTTGTTGTTGGGCAACCAAGTGCTATGCTACTGGGTGTACCAAGTAATAATGCTACTAGGATTACCAAGTGAATATGTGTTATGCTCAAAGTGGTTGTACTTATGTGTTTAATCTATTTAGCTTATCTTATTTAATTTCTTTATTAATTTAATTATTGGAAAATATTTAATAAATAATTTAAAAAAATTTAATAAATAATTGAAAACATAAAATACATAAACAAAATATTTAATCTATCCAGAATTTTGCAAGGATTATCAGAAATCTCATCTTTATTGTTGCACATACTATCGTGCTCAGGTACATCAATGCTCGAATAAAGATCTGTACAGTTAATGACTCCTACTGTGAGCACTCGGGAGGAAAATTCTAACTCTCAAATAAACAAACTGCAAAAGCTTCATTGTTAAAAAATCTCTGTTGCCATAAATGTAGTTGGTGAACACATATTTATAACTGAATATACATACTATGTTGACGGGGCCTCGTTGACACATGATACGATGCATCGATGAGGCCTCGTCGATGTAGCCAACCAAACTACAACTCATCAAGTATTCATTATCTCCTTAGTATAATTGACTTCCTTCATGTGACTTAACTTCTAAGTATAAGTAATAAATTGAGAAAGAGCTTCAACTTCAAGAGGAACCAAATCTACTTCTAAAAGTAGGATATCATAAGACATTTGCATTTTCACTTCAAATTCATGTATAAGAAATTTTTTTTGAAAATGCTCTAATTTTTTTTTAATTATGTATGAAAAGAGAAGATCCCCATGCAACACACCCATATAATAATACAAGTTGTCCAAGACTATAAAAAAGTTTCCTTTTGATCTTCCATACCAAAATTTTTTTTGTGCTATAATTATTTCTTAGAGTAAATAGACCTTGCATGCCAATCAAAACTTTTTAAGCAATAAGGGTATTCCAACTAGAATTTAACTCCCAAATATTTATAAGATTCACATATATCAAGTTTTTTACCCAAGAAAAAAATTGTAATTTCTATTTCTAGTACTGTAAACTAGAATTTTGGTTTTGTAAATATTAACTTTCATGCTATAATAGTTGCAGTAGCCATGAAGGATTTTTATCATATAATTTAATCCTATAGCTAATTTTGCAATCACAGCCACATCATATACAAAGAGAAGCATGTTCAAAAATAATCTAGTGATTGACACAACATGATTAGAGACATTTTTCATTCATTCCTCCAATGCATCTATAAATATGCTAGAAAGGATAGGGGACAAAGGACAACCTTGTTTAACTTCTACTGAACTGTTGATAATTGTTCCTTCTCTAGTAAGATTATCTTCAATAAGAATATTAACCATCTTATAAATTCTCTTGGTAGCAAAAGGGAGATCTTGTGGAATATTAATGTTATACTGTCTCTTCCAAAGTTTATCTTGAACAATGGAATCATAAGTTGTGAAAAAATCAATTAAAACAAATAAAAGTTATATAGTCAAGGCTTTTTGTTTTCTCCACACAATAACACAAAGTTATTAGATGGTCTACAGTAGAATGATTCATCCTGAAGCTTGCTTGTGACTAAGCATGAAGACTTTGCATTTCTTCTCACAAACTAATTTTATTGTTCAAAATAGTGCCCTAAAGCTTAATAAAAATTGAATTGATTACAATTATTAGTAATATTAAGATTTGTCATATCTTTCTTTTTGAAAAGTGATGAGTGGCGAGGTACCCCTACACTCAACCATACGAAACGAGCGTAGCACGCGCGATCCGGTCGAACTCCGCAGACTAAATGCCTAAACGCCGCAAGGAACACTTGGGGTTAATTAATCATTATCTTTCCAGACTTACTTGTTGTTGTCACGGTGTATGGTTAAGTAAGTCCAAGGTATATGATTTTTTTGATCTTTTCTGATTTANTTACTCATGCTGCGTTACTAGGAAAGTAGTAAATAACATTAAATAAACCTATCCATGTACTGCAAGGTTTATCCACAAAGCTCGTCTTTATTACCATACACAACTTGCGTTCAAGTACAAAGCTGCTCGAATAAAGAACCGTTCACTTGGGGGACTCCTACTACGGGCACATGGAAAATATTGTATCTCTGGGGTGATCAATCCGCCAGAGCTTCACTACTTTACGCCTAGGATGTGAAATGAGGGGAGTGCCGCCTCTTATTTATAGATTTGGTGGACTGCGATATCGCAGGGAAGGACGCGATATCGTGTATGCGATATCGTAGGGGATGCGATATCGCGTTGGCCGCAATATCGCGTACGCGATATTGCGGCTTGTGCAATTCGCGTCTCATCAAAAAGCAAGATTGCTTGACTAGAACACCAGGAGTGATCCAAACCATGTCGAAGCCCTTTATTGAGAAGGTTGTTAGCTACTTTTCACATCAATGGATCACCCAATTTAAGAAGCTCCATGTACAAGCTATTAACATCAACACTTTTCCCAGATGATAACCTTTATATTCTTGTAGAAACATCATCAAAGGATACCTCAAGAACACTAGAGTTATCTTACATAGTAGGAGGAACCTCTTAATTAAAAAGGTTATTGAAGTAAGTTTGAATAATAGATAAGGAAAAATCCTAACTCTTTTGCTATTTTTCTTAGAAGAAATTATAAAAGCTTCTTGGATTTAATATAGGTTCACTAAACATTCTTTAATGCTCTTGCTTAATAAACTTCTTTTTTCTCAATTAAATAAGCTTTCTATAATTCTTTAGTATTAGAATGTCAAAATGTAAAGCTAAAATATCTTTACGATCTATCAAATAGTCCATATCAAACTAAGGTTTTCTACAAGCAAGCCTTTTCTTACTATGTGCTTGAGTAGCTATAGACAAAAGAACATTAGTCATATATAGCTCATTATCATTGTTGATTAACATGTTAACAACTCTTATGTGAAAATCCTGATGAGATCTTCTTTGATATGATGAATTCTACATTTATTGTAGTGAGTTTATCACAAGATAATAATAGTGAGTTTTAGATAATGTTGAGGAGATTTTGGAAGTTCTTCTCCCACTTGAAAGTTTTTCACTACATTTAGATTATCACAAGATAATATTAATGCAAGAGTTACTTTGGTGTCCAATAAAGGTGAAATGAAAGAGGAAAGGAAATTTGCTGATGCCATTAAGGATTAAAAAATCAAAACAATGACCCATACTAAGAAATGAATATCCCTATGATAAATCAAATTTTTCTTGGCCACAATATTGGGTATTCAATATCGGAGCTACCATATCAGATCCCTGATATTGGGGCACAAGATATGATGTTACATATTTGATATCATGAATGTGTGCAAGCCTATAAATACAACACTTAGGCACATCGTCCATACATAGTCTCATTTCACACTAAGTGAAATTCCATCAATTTTTTTTCTTAATTTTAGCACTTAGGAGTATATGCTCGTAGTGTGATGTTTAGTCATTGAACATAGTCTTTATTTGATTGGAATGTACTTGGACACATTTCATGCACAGAAATAAAGATTAAGATTACTCTGCATCATTGTAGTATCACTTCGTCTTTAGTGCTTATACTTAAAATAATTTTACTATTTTCATTTAGCTTAATGTTTATTGTTTTCATTAGTTACTGATTTATTTTCTATGCACTTTACTACCCCTATTATTAGGCAGAATGAGTATGACTAATTTGAACACTTAAGTGTAATTGCTTGGTAACCTAGTAGTACTATCACATGGTACACCTAGTAGTGCGGTACTTGGTAATCCCAATAGTAGTTATGTGAAGTCCAAGGTGTGAATAGAAGGTTAGGATTGGCTACTCATCACATAGGCTAGATTAGATTTGTTTACTATTACTTAGAATTAGAAACCTTTACTCTTACCTTATGTTTTCTAGGTGAATTTTGGCCAACACAACATCATTATCATATGTCTCATCATGAGTTAAACCATATGCATTGATTTTACTAACTCGTGGAAAGACAAAGATAGCAAACTCTAGTTAATTAATAGCATAATTACATTGTCTTGTCCATGGAATTTGATTGGGGGCTACATTTGAATACTCGTAACTTGTATGATTGGGTGTTGGGCTACTCCACCAATCATCATTGGTGCCATTGCTGAGGACTTGTCAATGTTATACTAAGTAACTGATTTTTCAAAGTTTTTTGAATTTGAAATACAAAGTCAAACCTTACAAATATAAGTATAGCACACTTAAGACATAACGTCTAAAAACTATAATATGGCTTCATACAAAGATCAATCATCACTTGCCAAGGAGATAAGAAGGAGTAGTGACAAAATTATTGATGAAGAAGAATGGGGAATGCCAATGCATATAAGAATCACTTATTCTCATACTAATCCTTACCATCTAGACTTTACTTTCATCTTTCATTAGAATAATCAAATGAGGTGGAGGAACATGCAAGGCAACATATTCCTACATCCACAATGTGTAGCACTTTACATGCTTCAAATTGCCTTAAGGGGACCAAATCTAGGAAGGGTATCATGTGACTTAGCACATGGAAAGACCCTATGGACCCACAAAGAAGCAAAGGAGAAGAGATGCTTCCATAAAGATCAAACATATACATAGTAAAGGGAAGTAGGCCAACACTTCTATTATCATAGAATAACTTGATGCTGATACATTCATTTCAGAGCAACTCCACCAATAGCATGAGGAGCCTTCAAAGACACCTATCAATAAACTCGAAGAACTTGTTAAAGCCCAACTTCATTCAACTTTAGCAAAGACACACAAGGGGGAGGCTACTAACTCCAGATATAAATAGGACTCTAAACCAAGGGTTCCTACTAAATCCTACAAAGAGTCATGAAAGGAGAACAAGCCAGGAACCATTCTCCTACTACCTCATCTACCTCATCATAATCATTGAAGGACTATGATAGGAGATGAAATAAGTACTAGGAATCTGATAGGGAAGAATGGAAGACTCATGGTCATCATAAATGATATTTACAACACTTTGACATAGAAGATGAAGAACATGAACAAAGGAGATGAAGGGATAGAAGAGAGGATCAAGAGAGATACGAGCACAAATGGGGACATCACTACAACATAGCATACAAACTTGATCATGATGATGAACCCCTAATGGCAACTTGAAGCATGATAAACATCCAAGAAGATATATACATACCAACTAGGCATGTAAGGGATAGATAAATCAAACAACTAGACATGAACAATATGTTGAGATTTGAAGGTGGCTATAACACTGATCCATAGCATCACCTTCAAGCTTTCCACAATGCTTGTGTCCTTTAAAACATAGAGAGTGATTGGCAAAAATTGAAGTTATTTCTTAAAAAACTAGTGAAGGAAGTGAAGAGATGGTATAGGTAATTGGAACTTGAATCCATGAGACCTTGAAGTACCATGCTTGGAATCTTTAATGACAAATACTAGACATATTCATGAGTGTTAAACCTATGAAAAAAAATCTAAGGATGGAAGCAAGGGACTCATGAGACCCTTGATGTAGTAATGAGAAAACATTATTCACTATTACACAAATGCCTAGGCCATGGATTTTCATCAAAGGAATAGCTCAAGCACATCATAGATGGGCTGTAAAGAAAGACCAGAGAGATCCTTGGGGTTTACACCCAAGAAAGATTATTAGAATGGACTGTCCATCACATTCAAAGGCTAATTGATCAAGTGGAAAAAGAGGAAGGTGAACTCAAAAAAGGGAATCAATTGAGGAGTACAACAGAGATTCATCCATCTAGATGCACAAGTTTGTGAAGTACAAGAGGAAGAAACCTTGGACAAAGCCATTTAGAAAAATACTCTACCTATTTAAATAGTAGTTAATGATATAGTAGCCAAGGTAGAAAGAGTTTGGGATTTAGTGGATAAGAAATTTGCAACAGATTTAAAGATCATGGAGAAAAAGACTAAACAAGCACTAAATAGGGGCAAAGAAAAGGAGAAGTAAATAGATTACGAATAAGATAGTTACAAGAAAAAAGAAAAAGTTTCTACCATTGAAGGATACATTGACTCCAGTTTAGAGGAAGAGAATAGATGCAATGTATGCCAATATGAACATCCTAAGGGATGTTGTCCTGTTATGGTCCACTTGAGAGAATCTGGGGTATATGCACTTAATCCAAGATTTGTCAAAAAGTAGGGACCCAGAAGACTTCCTTATCCTTAGGGGAATATTAGGCAACCTTTTCAGCCAATATATTATCCAAGTAGAGTTTACCCTTAACTACAAGAGCGATATTAGTAGAAGTGGTAGCAACTGCAGACATGGGTAATGCCATCACCGAGGCAACAGTATCCATATCGACAACATGATCCTTATCGATATTATGTCCAACATCTAATCTCACTAGCCAATGCATCTATTCAGACCTCATACTATTATCCACTAGAATACCACAGACCAATGTTGCTAAGAACAGATTTGAAGTTGCACATGCATCCACCAATCATTGATTATTCAAACCAACATCTAATTAATCCTTTACCACTAGTGCCACCACCTACCATGCAAGGTGAATTACCATCACAATCACATCAAAGAAAAGTTTCAAGGGTAGTGTATGTATAATAGAGGATCTTACTAGCAACACTAAGGATCAAATAAAGAAGCATCCTTTCTTAAGGACAAGCTTGGAAAAAGATGGTAGACTTAGAACTTCATCAAGACTAACTTCTCCTATAACAGATTCTCTTACCAAAGATAAGCTTCCATTATCACCAAACATAAGCATTCAAACTATTATGCTGATAGAAATCATTACTGACTAGATCAAGGTAGGGCCACTCCCAAAGAAGAGAATTGATCTAGGAATGCCTCTAATTTATCTAAAAGTAGTTGGAAATCTACCATGTAAAGCCTTATTAGATTTCGATTCTAGGGTAAATCTAATCTATTAAGAAATATATAAAACATGGAACCAACCACTTCTAAAGGAGTGCAATATCAAGTTGAAGCTTGTAAAGTAATCTATAACTAGTCCTTTGGGACAGATAGAAAATGTAGTAACCATTGTTAGTGGGTGGTCCTATCCAGCAAACTTCCTAGTAATCAAAGTAAAGAACGATGATAAGGAATTCCCAATTATCATGGGAAGGGCATGGCTTAGCATAATTGATGCTAAGTTAAATATGAGGGATCTATCTATTGAGATCTCTAAAGAAGGCATGTATGGAGCTATACACATGCAAAGAATTCTATGCATTACTACTGAAAGTAAAGGGTGCAATAGTGGACTGATGCTTTAGAATGTTGACATAGTCACTACAATAGTCCACAACAATGAAAAACAAACATGCATAAAAGAAAGAGCAGGAGCCACAAAACTAAAAGATACCTCATGGTCACTAACTGAGAATCAAATATTATTTAAGACATGCATGGAAAAATCTGAATCACTTACTAATTCTGAATCCAAGAAAATGACTCCAACTAAGGACCTAAACATGAAATTAATAACTCATGATCATACACCAAAAGGAAAAGAGAACAAAGACTTAAACGATCAAAACTCATCTACCATTGAAATCACCTAGGATGATGATCAAAAAGTTAAATCAATAAAGATGGTAAGTGAACCACTTAGAGTGTATGATCCAAGAGATCTAAAGAGCATCTTTTGAACACTCGCCCATGAGTTCAATCATGGGGGAGATGCCTTATCCTAGTTCGGGGATTACTACGTGATTTTTCATTTTTTTATTTTACAATTGTTTTACTTTTCATAATTCTTTGATATAATTCTTCCTATTCTTTAATACTTTTCATTTCTTAAAGTTTTGACATTCTTTTACATTTTTCAATTCTTTTAACAATTTTCATTTTTTACACTTTTTCACAATTCTTACTATATTTTCATTTCTTTTATACTTTGTTTTAAATCCTTTGTAAATAATTTTGAATACTAATATGACACATTGAATAAAGGCAAGATGTAGTCCAATAAGGTGAAGATTTATCTATGTTATTAAGTCATAAGAAATTGATTATTTAAATAGTGATCCCACATCATCCATCCATTGATTCCATTAATAAGAGGTTCTTAACATGGCCATAATAATATTCTTTCTTATCATACAACTAAGAATAAACTTGTGATCATTATGCCTAGACAAAAAAGTGAAGAACCAAGAGGGAATGTAAAGGGTATGACATTAGGTGATTTGTGGATTCTTTTTGGATTACTATTGTGAGTTCTATTATATTGATAAGGTTGTATTACATCCTTGTAGATCTAATGAAAAATGAAAGTAAGAATAAATCTTAAAAGGGTTGGCACAAATAAAAATAAAAAGAACATAAAATAAATTTCTAGGGGTCCCACTGAAAAGACATGTTACCCATGTCTGAAGGTAGGTGGCTTCTTAGAAATCTAAAAAAAATCATAAGTACCATGAATAAAACTCCTCCCTTGGACAATATGCCAAGTGACAATACTCCTTGCAACATTGATAGTCTCAAAGTTGTAATTCCAAGAGATGAAACGATGCGATGTCACTGGAATATGGTTTGGACTTGGTTTGAATTTGGACAAAAAGGCTAGTGATTAATTTAACCATTAATAAAACACAAGAATTCATTATGCCTATGGTAAGACGCCTCATGTCCCAATTTCTGCAATCCCTTCTAAGTCCATCTCATCTCACTATTTGAATAATCATAACTTATGATTTTAAGTAACATAGAGTTATTTTTCCAATTTGGTGGTACTAACACGTGTGTTTTGCTAAAGAAGTATGCATCACCTATAACTCCTTAAGTAAGGACACTTGTAGGCATGGTTATACAAGGGCATTAAGGGTTGAAGCCTGCTTTGGGGAGGACCCACTTGTACAAGTGTTGTTTCTTATACCTACCAAGTAATTCCACATCATCTTGAACCTTTCAAACATCAATAAACACTTTCCATATCATTTACACTATTTGTTCCAAACCTATGAATTCATTACCCTTCTTACCAAGCTTATGAACTTTCATAGCCCAAGATTCCTTCTCTATGAACTTCCAATGATGAATTTCTTGATAAAAATAAGCATATTTTCATCATCCAAACCCTCTGAGAAACCTTAAAACCTTCTAAACCTCCAAAAGAATTAAATTTTTTCATTAGATCCTTCTGAAAAATGAATGAATGCGTGTAGTGTGGTTTTGAATAGTTGAATGAAATATTTATTCGAGTGGATTTTACTTGGGCATAGTTCATGAATGGTAATAAAGATTGAGATTGTTTTTCATCATTGTAGCATTCACTTAGTTTATTTATTTTACTTAGCTAATTTCTTTAATTAGTTTAATTTTCATTTCTTTAATATGCTTACTTTAGCCTAGTCTTTTACCTTTCTCAAGAACTTTACTATTTTGTGCTTATTAGTAAGGTGGAATGAGTATGACTAGTTTTGATTGTATAAGTGTACTTGTTTGGTAATCCTAGTAGTGTTATTTCTTGGTTCACCTAGTAGCATAACACTTGGTAACCTAATGATGATTACATGATCCCAAGACATGTATGGCAAGCTGAGAATGGTTACTCATCACCATAGGATAGAATAAACTTGCATTTCTATTATCACTTAGATTTAGACCTTATTCTCATTTTCATTATCTTTGCACTAAGGAGTAATATGAGCTGACAACATCAAGATATCATATGCCTCACTTAGAGTTAAAACCATACACTTACACTTCACTATCTTGAAGTGGAAAGATAATAATCATAAACCGATTATCAACTTCTAGCATACTTACATTGTTCATCCATGGATTACAATCTAGTCATGTGTGTGCACTTATGACTTATATGGTGGAGTGTTTGGATACCTTACTACTCATCATTGGTGCCATTGTTGGGGATGTGTCAATATTTACTTAGTAGTTGATCTTATAGAGTTCATTGTATTTAGAATCATGAAGTTTTTCCTACACATTTTTAATCAATCTTCTTAACACAAAAACACAAACTTAAGAGCATTAAACATATGACATGGCTTTGACACTTATGGAAAAGTCACCACTTGCTAAAGAAACTCAAATGAGTCATGAAAAAAGACATGATGAAGAAGATTGAAGTGTGTTGATGCAAATTAGAATTTCATATTCTCATAAAGATCCATATTATCCTGACTTCACATTTATCTTCCATCAAGATGAATAGCTAAGGTGGAGAGATTTGTAGGGCAACATCATTTTGCCTCTTGAATGGTTGAACCTTGAACACTCACAAGAAGGATATCATGTTACTAAATACATGACCAAGCCATATCAACCCATGAAAGTACAAGTAAATAGGGATGCTTCCATGAAGACAAGACATGAGAACAATAAAGGAAAGCAAGTAACTCACAATGTTGTCTTGGAAGAAATCAATGATGATACATTCCTAATGAAGAAACTCCATCAAATTCATGAATCCCATTCACATACACCTATCATTCATCTAGAGGAACTTGCCAAAATACAATTGCTTTTGACCCTTATGAAAACACCTAGGAGAGATGCATAAGAGTTCAAATATAGGTGGAGCTCAAGGCCTAAAGCTTCTGCAGAACCATAAGAGAATGAATCACAGAGTCATAGAAGAAGAACTAACTAGCACCATTCTCCAACTACTTCCTCTTCCTCCTTATGATCATCAGTGGAATTTGACAAGATGAAACAAAGACCTAGAATCTATGATAGGGAAAGACGTAGGGATCATGAGAGATATGAATACCAAAGAAGGTATCTTAACAAAGAAGAAGATGATTATGAGTAACAAAGAGATGGAATCAAGCATGGAGAAAGGGAATGACACTATGAACATCGAAGGGTTTACAACTATAACCAAGCCTATAAACCTGACAATCATGGAGAACTCCTACTAGCCACTCACAATATGATTAACATTAGAGAGGCATTTTATATTCCTACTAGACATGTAAGGGATAGTTGCATTAAGAGACTAGACATGAATAACATTCCCAAATTTGAAGGTGGATATAATGTGGATCCACAATGCCATCTTCAAGCATTCCACGATGCCTGTGCCCTATAGAATATCGAGAGTGATTGGCAAAAGTTAAAGTTATTTCCCACGACTTTCATCATGGAAATAGAAATCTAGTATCGATCCTTGGAACTAAAATCAATCTAAAGATGGAGCACCATGCTAGAGCTCTTCAATGATAAGTATTTAACCTATTCAAGAGTGTCCAATTTAAGGAAATAAATCCAAGGATGGAAGAAAGGGATACATGAATCCCTTGATGCAATAATGGGCAGATATTATTCTTTACTAAATAGATACCTAGGCCATGGATTTTCACAAAGGATACAACTAAGGCATATTATTGATGGATTAAGGAACAAGACTAGAGAAACCCTTGGGGTATATTCCCAAGGAAAATTATCAAAAATGAAAGCTCATCAAATTCAAAGATTGATAGACTAGATGACCAAAGAAGAAGGAGAATTGAAGAAAAGGGAATTAGCTAAGAAATGCAACCAAGATCTTGCAATAAGAAAAAGATATGTTAGAATGTACTATAGACAAGAAGGTGAAACTTCATAAGATGCCATTCAAAAGAAGACTCTATCGACCCAAAAATTGTTCAATGACATTATGACAAAGGTAGAGAAAATGTGGGACTTAGTAGATGAGAAATTTGCTACTGCACTTAAGATAGTGAAGGAGAATACTAAACAAGTGCTAAATAGGAACAAAAAAAAGAAGAGATAATGAATGAAAGAGTTATAAACATAAAGGAAACATTATTGCACTTGATGAATTTACAAACTCTACTTAGAAGATGAAGAAGGATGCAAAGTGTTCTAATATGAACATCCTAAGGGATGTTGTCCTATCATGGTCCACCTTTAAGTGTCTAGGGAATATGCACTTAACCCAAGATTTTTCAAGAAGTAGATGCCAAAATGATTACGTTAACCACAAGGTAATATTAGACAGCCCTTCCAACCGACATGCTATCCATGCATACCTTATCGTCAACCACAAGAGCAATACCAGTAGTAGTGGCAATAACTCCAAGCATGAGGAATGCCACCACCTTGGTAGAAATATTTATATAGGTAACCAAATCCTTATGGATATTACATTCAATGTTTAATCTCTCTAGGAAATACTTTAGTCCATACTTCCTCATAGTACTATTCACTAGAGTATCACAAGCCCACTACTCCAGGAATGGATCCAAATCCTTATGCACATCAAACAACAACTAGATCATTAGTTCAACCTCCTAATGCTCTACCACCAGTACTACCACTAGTTATGTAGGGAGAATTGCCAACACAACTACAGAAAATGAATGCTACTAGGGTAGTAAATACACAAGAGGATGTGATAATGAATGAACCTAGATCTAGGAAACTTTAATTTTTTAAAAAAAGTCTAGAAAAGGTTCAAAGAATGGGAACTTCATCCACAATCACCCCATCCTCATATACTTCTTAAGGGAATACCAAGCTTTCACATTCTATATATTTGAATTTGACCTCTATCATGCTCACTCAAACTATCATACATTAGATCAAGGAAGGAGCACTTCCCAAGAAAAGAACATATCCTAGAAGTCCCTTAGTATACCTCCAAATAGCAGGTCATAAATTATGCAAAGTTCTACTAGATTTTTGGTCAAGAGTAAACTTGGTTTCATAAGATATGTACAAAGCCAGGAATCTTTTTCTACTAAGGAAGAACAACATCTGATTAGAGCTTGCAGATCAGTTAGTCACTATTCCATTGGGACATGTGGATAATGTCATTACTGCCATAAGTGGTTGGTCTTTCCTTGCTAACCTCTTAGTGATACATGTGGGGAAAAATTAGAGGGATTTTCCTATAATCATGGGAAGAGCATGGCTTAGCACTATGGACACTAAGCTAGGAATTAGAGACTTGTCCTTGGAAATTTCTAAGGAAGATGAGGCTAGAATCATACAAAGACACCAACTTCCATGTATTGCATACAACAATAATAGGTGCAAGTGCATGCGAAAAATCTAGGCCATCAAATAAGGAATCAATAAAACATGCAATTAATGTGTAGAAGATATGTGTGTACAACAATGCTTGTATGCAGAAACCACCAAATAAAAAGGCACCCAATGGCTGAAGATTGAAAAAATGACAACGTAAAAAATGCACATAGAATCATTTAATCAAATTCTAAGTGGCTTTGTTAAAGAAGCTGATGAGTTAGAGTAGTTAAGGAAGAAACACTCCTATGTACACTCACATCAAGAAGAAGACATCGAGTGGGGATAGCTAGAAATACTAGATAAGTGTAAACTAGAAACTTTAGAGTTGAAATCCCTATTTGAGGTACTAGAATATGTCTTTTTGAATGATAAGAAATTGATAATTATTAATGCCAATCTTGATAAAGTATAGAAGAGAAGATTATTTCAAGTGGTGAATAAATGGTCAACAACATTTGCATGGTCCTATGATGAAATAATAGATATTAATCCATGCATATGCCAAAACTGAATTTATATAGATTGCATTATCAAACCATGTCACTAGCCTTAAAGAAAATTGAATCTTAAACTTAAAGAAGTGGTAAAAAAAGAATTGGAACAACTATTAAAAGTAGGATTCATCTATCCACTAGTAGATACCCTTAGTCATTGTCCTAAAGAAATATGGCAAGTGGAGGATTTGCATTTAACTTTTGATTGTGGAATTCAACAACATTCAAGGATCACTTTTCTCTACCATTTATTGACCAAGTCCTCGACACCATTGTAGGACACCAATACGATATTTTTCTTGATGGGTAGATCAGGTATAATTAGATTTGTGTTGTACTAGAAGATTAAGAGATGACAACATTCACTAGTCACTGAGGGACATTTGCCTATAGTGATATGCCTTTTGGCTTTTGTAATGCTCTTGCTACTTTCCAAGGACTAGTACTAAGCATCCTTCAAAAGTAGATTGGTAATGGAGTAGAGGTATTCATGGATGCTTTTTCCACTTATGTGCTAGACTTCAAATAAGAATTGAACCAACTAGAGTAGGTTTTGAAAAGATGTGTTGAAACTAATTTAAAGCTCAATTGCCAAAAGAGCCATCTAATGGTCCAAGATGATATTATTTTGGGACATAAAGTATCTCAAAAGGGAATAGAGATAGATTTGGATAAAATAAGAGTCATTCAAGATATCACCTAGAGGCCACAAATTGTTAAGGATGTTAGATCATTCCTTGGCCACATAGGATATTATAGAATTTTCATTGAAGTTTTTCAAGGATAGCAATGCCACTAGTAGAACTAACCAAGAAAAGAAAAAATAGTGTGAGAAGGCATTCAAGAAATTAAAGCAAAAATTGGTGGAAACACCAATCCTTTGAGCTTTGGATTGTTCTAAGCCCTTCTACATTTTGATAGATGCTTCAAACTATGCACTGGGCATAGTACTTACTTAACTCAATGATTAGAAAAGACCATATTACATACATTATACTAGTCAAAGCATCACCAGAGCACAACTCAACTACACCACTATAGAAAAGGAGCTTATGGCCTTGATGTATGTGCTTGAAAAATTTATATATTATGTGCTCAAGTGCCTTATTTACGTCCACATGAATAATAGTGCCATCAAGTTTTTGATGCATAAACCAACGGTTAGTCTAAGGATGATACAATGGCTTGTGATACTACAAGAGTTTGACATCACAATGATAGACAAGAAGGAAACTAAAAATGTTGTAGCAAATAATTTTCCAAGACTAAGATGGGAATCGCAAGAATAGGATGAACTATTTTCAGACCAATTTCCTGATGAAAATTTGTTGACAAAGACAACAATGATTGTCAACTCAATAGAAAAGTCATGGATTACTGATTACCTAACTTATATAACTACATAATAGCTTCATGTTGGGTGGAATAGGAAATAAAAGGAATAGGTCCTTCACAAAGTTAAATGATATATGGAAATTAATGGAAATCTTTACAAGATCTATGCCAATGGATTAGTTAGATCGTATGTTATGAAAGAGAACCAGCAAAGAATCTAGCAAGATATGCATGAGGGACCATGTGGTGGTCACTATGCAAGACATAGAATAGCACTGAAGCTAATGATGGCAAGCTAGTTTTGGCCTACCATATTTAGGGATGCATATAAATTCACTTAGTCTTTTGAAAGATGCTAATGTGATGGAGAATAATAATGATAAATGAAGGGAAACACTAATGGATCTAGCCATTAGAGCCATTTGATATATCGGGAATTGATTTTATGTAGCCCATCGCATTGATGTCCAATGGGAAATCATATATTATAGTGACAATTGATTATTGCACGAAGTAGGCAGAAGAAACTATAGTCAAAGATTGCACAACTAAAACAATTACTAAATTCTTTCAAAAACACTTGGTGAATAAGTTTGGAGTACCATGCATGCTCATATATAACAATGGAACACATTTTATAGGAGCTACATTCAAGAAGCTAATGCAACAACTTAGGGTGAACCACAAACTAACTAGATCATACTATCCCCAAGAAAATGGTTATGTAGAAGTGACTAACTAAGAAATCATTAGAATATTAATTAGAATAATTAGTCAATTTCAAAATGATTGGAGCACTAAGTTGAATTATGCTCTATAGGCATATAGATCCACATGGAAACTCCCAATAGGATACTCACCCTATGAGCTAGTTTATGGAAAAATTCCCATACTACCAATCCAAGTGGAGATACAAACCATAGCTACTGCTAGTGAACTTGACCTAGATCTAAATTTAGCTAAAAAAATGCCTTATGAACGTTAACCTTCTAGAGAAAAATAGAATTATAGCTTTAATGAGTAATGAGATACATAAGAAATATTCTAAATGTGGGCATGATGTAAGAATACAACAAGTGTAAATATAGCTAGGTGATAAAGTCCTCTACTAAAATCCCAATCATGTGCCATAAAAGGCTAAGTTCCAAATCTTATGGGAAGGATCCTATATTGTCTATGCAACATACCCATTAGGCGCCATGCAGATCTATCACCCAACTAGCCCATAGAAACTTATCTTGGTCAATATTTAGTAAGTCAAAACATTCTATGAACATCTTGACTCCTCTATGAATTCTACCTTGTCTACTAAACTGTCCTCAACCCATTCCATCTTCTAGTTAACTATTTTAATCATAGTCATGGGGGTGTCCAATGTGACACTTAGGCACCAAAATTTTCTTTTTCTTTTCTTACTACTTTTTCACTTTCTTGATATCTTTTCTATTCTTTTATACTTTATTCTTTAATATTTTTTAAATTCTTTTTCCATTTTTCCATTCTTATCATTTTTTCAATGATTTCTATTCTTTTTCTAGCAAGATGTAGTTCTAATAATGTGAAAATTACCCTATGTTTTCAAATTAGGGAAAGACTAATTCTATATATAGTCAGAATACATCATACATCCACTCATTTTCAATAATACAAGATTCTTACAATGGTCATAATGATATTCCTTTCATAATAAAACTAAAATAAACTTATGATTATTATGCTTTGATAGAAATGTGAAGATAAGTGGGAATCAAAAGGGTGTGACAGTAAGGAGATTTGTGGATTCTCTAACACTACTACTATAATTTTTATCCTATTGTTAAGATTGTATTATTTTCTTGAGTTCTAATGAAAAATGGAAGTATGGATACAATAAGAGCTACCTTACCATGTCACTGGAAAGACATGTCACCCATGCTTGAAGGTAGTCCTCTAGTACGGTTGACATAGTAAAAATATAATAAATGCATAGAATAAAATTTTTGGGGGTTTCACTGGAAGGACATGTTACCCATGCTTGAAGGTAGTTGGCTTCTCAAAAATCTCAAAAATAAAGTGCTATTAATAAAATCCTTTCTTGAGCTACATTGCCAAGTGATAATGCTTCTTGCAATGGTAGTAGTCTTATAGTTGCTAATTTTGGGATGATACAATGTGATGTCACTGGTAAGTGGTATGTACTTGGTTTGTATCTTCGACAGAAATGTTAATGATCACTTTAACCATACATCACACATAAGAATTCATTATGCTTATGGTAAGACACATCACATTCTAATTTCTGTAATCTTTTTAATCCTATTCCATCTCATTGGTATATATAATCATAATTCAATGGTTTTATATAGTATAGTGTTATTTTTCCATTCTGGAAATACTAACATGTGTGTTTTGCAAGGCAGGTATGTTCTACATTCAACTCCTTGAGTACCTATAGATACTTATAGGTGTGATTACACAAGAGCACTAAGGGTTGAAGCCTACTTTGGGGAGGATGCACTTGTATAACTCTTGTATCTCATACTTGAAGGCCAATTCTACATCATCTTGTGCCTCTAAGACACTTTAACTATCAATGTTTACTTTCCTAAACTCTCATATCTTATGATACTTTTGGCAATTCTTACTACCATCTCTTATACATATAATTCACCTTGTTTACCAAAGATTCCTTCTTTATGATCTTTGATTGCCATGTTTTCATAATCTAAGCATCATCCATAATTAGAGATCCTTTAGAAAACTTTTACATCTTCCAAACTATCCATTTGACTTAATTTTTTTTTTTTTACAAAAAATTGCTTAAAAATTAATATTTTTTGGTAGTGATGTCGTAGCTATGATGTATTAGGTCCTACGACGTTGTAGCTATGATGTCATATTTATGATGTTGAATAAATAAAAATCTATATATACACATGAGGATTTAGAAAATTTTTCATTTTCACATTTCAAAGTAAGGTGAGTTCATGCTATTTTTCTAAGCCTTTGATACCTAAACTTCCAAGCTCCGTAACTTCCTCACCATAGCTTCAATTTACATGATTTTCAAATCCTCTTGATCATTGAGTGATCAACTTAGATGTGGGGCATGCAGGTGTTGGTGGGGGCAAGAATTACATGTAGAAGAGCCAAACTGAGTCAAATTTTTCTAACACTAGAAGCAAATATCAAGGTAAGAATGAAGAACAAATGAGAATATTTTAATCCATTAATTAAATAAAACCTAATGAACCTAATTGATTCTTCTAGCTCACCATCCAATGATACAATAAATAAGAAAGGACAATCAAAGAAGTATTAATAATTAAAAGAATAAGTAAACAAGGGTTTCTTTTTTGAGTTTCTCTAACTTTGCAATTATAGTAAGAGCCATAGGTAATAATAAGAATAAAATTTTAAACAAAACCAAGGATCTGAGAAAGAAATATGAACTACTAGAGATCTATTTAAATCCTTGCATAAGCTCAAGAAAATCTTGATGATTGCAAATGGTTCCCAAAAGACCCATGGTAGAAGGATCCTCACAGCATGAAAGTAAAAGACTAAGGGGTCAAGGAAGAAGACAAGCCAAAGAACAAATGCTATAAGTGGAACAGGAAGCCCAATCCTTCATCGTTCACCAACAAACTCATACCACAGAATAATCTATGTAGGTTGAGGTTGAAGCACCAACAGCTCTTAAGTAAGAAAAGTCTCTAATGCTATCAACAAAATGCCTCCAGGATATCCAAGAGAAGTCCATCATGTCCATAGTAATTATGGAACTGAATTTTGGACCATTCATGAAGTTTTCTCTCAAGAGAATTCAAACCCAACTCCAAGCCTCTCCTTTATGGCCAATCCTATCATGTAAAGGTGAATGATACTTGGGAGAAGTATAGCAATTTTGGAAGAATAAACATGATGACGCTAGTCTTAAGATAGAAGGGGTCTTAGTGCCTTACTTCATTGAAGCCATTACTAAGGCATTTAATATTCCAAATGTTGGAGCAAATGTAGTGTATATATCTACCAGATCTGACACTAATGTAAAGAAGATATGATTATAAAGAACATATGGAAAAGAGGAGGAGTATAATGAATTAACTACTAAGGAAAAGATCTATTTCAAGATTGGAACCTCACACTTGTTTTCTACCAAAAGGCTTAACAAAATTTCCAGTTCTGCAGCTATGATTCTTATAGGAAAATTCAATACTAAATTAGTGCATCTGCACTTTCTAGAAATCCAGAGAAGGTTTGAAGAGAAGAAGGTAGGGAAATTCACATTGTCACTTTCTTACTTCATTAGGAAGTTGTGCAAGAAAGTAGGAATTCTAGGATATACTAATGATGTTCTAAGTAAAGCCTAGAATGCATCTTATACAAAGATGTCCAAACTAATGCCACCAAAGAAGGATTAGCTAGAGAAGCTAGTAAGCATTGAGGGAGTAGTAGGATCCACAAAACCAAGAAACATTCTAGAAACTAGAAAAGAAGAAGTGAGACCTAGCATATTAACACTTGTTGATGATAGACCTAGATAGAGTGCTCTACCTACACAACAAGATTACAGGCCTTCCATAAGCCACTTGCAGTAGATCATAGAAATAATTATTTGGGAAGCAAGGGAAGGTTTTACATTATACAAAGTTAGGGATAACTCCATAAGGCCTACTGTATCAATAGGACCTACTAGTGGGCAAGAATCTCTACAAGTAGAAGAGGATGATGGTTGGGCATAAGAAATTTCTAGGAATGATGCATCTTTCTAGGTTATGTTAGAAATTGGAGAAAGAGTCATAGTAGTGGTGATGCAACATCAATATGTAGTAGGAGTAGTAGAAGTAATCATTGATCATATCAAAGAATCATTCAACATTCCCATTGTGCCATTGATGGATATTAAAAGAATATGAGATGTGGAATTGCTAGCTAGAACATTTTGTGACTCCAACAGAACATGAAGATGATGTCAATTGACTAATGTATATAGGAAAATTCATGCAAAATCTCTTCGATATCCCTAGCAATATTACTACAATTTAGTTTGATTTAATTATAAAAAAGGTGAGGCTCGTCATTGTAGAGACAATGGAAAAGCATGTAGAAAATGAAGTGCAGAGGTTGTAAGCTAAGTTAACAGCTTTAAAAGAAAAAAGGAAGGACCTTGCACAATATAGAATCCTAGACTTGTTAGATGCATTCAAAATAGAACAAGTAAGGTATTTCATAGTAAGAAATATTTAAGTAGAGATGGAGAAAGAGAAGGTTTTGTGGAATCAATGAATGGTAGAAGCACAAACATATGCACATGCCAAAGCCATCACTACCTTAGAAGAAGAGAATAAGAAACTTGTTGTTAATAATACAAGGTTGATAGACATTAAAAAGCAAAAAAATGTTCTCGAAGAAAGCATTCATCAATCATGAGAATATTTTATTAAAGTCAACTAGAACATGAATACGTTGGCTAGAGAAAACTATGCTTTATCAATGGAAGAAGTACATGCCATTCATAAAAAATTAGCAATTGAGATTAGCACATGATAGAATGAGGCCAAGAAGCACAAAAGCCTCAAAAAACACTTGAGAGAATAGGTAGGCATGTACAAGTAGATCAATGAAAATGAAATCTAGATGGCCAAGGCCAAGATCAATTTAATAATAACATAGACACTTGATTGACAGCCAATTTTGGATAGCCTAGCCCATGCTCACTAGGTTGAAGTAAAGAACAAAGACCTATAGATAAAGGATCTCACAAAGTACATGGGGTTAGAAAAACTTTAGTATGCTAATCTAGCCATGTTAACAATAGGTAGTCCAAGAAATGAGCTAGAGCAATAGGTAGCTATGGTGTATGCATTGTATGAGAAGAAGTTTATAGATAGAAAAGATGCCCAATAGAAACTACATGTTGCAAATTATGAATTAGAAATAGTAAAAGATAGCTACCAAGGTCAAAAAAATGTAGCAGCAAACCTAGCTTACCAAATGACTAATTATTAGGAATTGAAGAAGATGACCAGGGTGTTTGAAGAAAAGAGAAGGCAATTTGCAGCTTGGTATGTAAAAGCTAACAAGATGTATCCATAGCTGGCATGCCCATGGAAAGTATTGATGCCATCAAACATTGTAGAATTCACAAGGATAATACATGATCCCAGGTCAGAGGAAGAGAAGCTTTAAGCATTCTTAACTATTACCAACTATAGAAGCTCGATGACAAAGGAAAGAAGCCGATGGAGGAGCCATCAACATTAGGAACATGAAGACTACATTGAGATTTTTTATTATGTTTTGTTTTGTTTGTTATCAATTGTGTCCATCATGCTATGCATGAAAATTTTGTAAAACACCACTTAAACCATAATGTGACATTTAGAGTTAAGTAGTCATGTCATAGTCTGAGTATATCTCCTAATTTTGTAAGGAACTCTATCCTCCTTTTGTTTTAACTCAAGGATGAGTTTCCATTCAATCGTGGAGGTATGATAAAACCTATTTTTGATGAGCCATGATATTGTATCTATAATATTATATCTATGATATTGTATCTATGACATCGTAGCTCTACATACATCAACATTGATGCAATGTAGTGGGTTCTATTCACCCCTATAAATACCAACACTTGGTTGCACCAACAAAAAATTTCATTCCAACCTTAGAGAAGCTCTTGCAGTTTTTGTTTTTCTTTTGTAGTTTACACTTAGTAATAGAGTGAATGCCCATAGTGTGGTGTTGAAAAGTTGAACAAAATCTTTATTTGAGTGGATTGTACTTGAGCATAGTTCATGAATGGCAATAAAGATTGAGATTATTTTCCACCATTGCATCATCCACTTAGTTTCTTTATTTTACTTAGCTAATTTCTTTACTTAGTGATGAGACGCGACTTGCACTGGGCCGTGATATCGCATCCCATGCAATATCGCGTACGCGATATCACGTCCCGCCGCCAT
>MNCI01021515.1:192286-254757 GCA_015680685.1 Gnetum montanum
CCATAATCTTTACTCGACTTTTGTCTACTTGAACAATCTTTCTGTTTGATTTTTCAGGAATCAAACCAAGTTTCTTACATATAGACAATGGCATTATAGTAGACGTAGCTCCAGATTCAACCAAACAATTGTGTAAGAATTTATCCTTTAATTTCATTGTCAAAAGGAAAGGAGGAGCTTCCTTTATCATATGAAGTCTTCAATTTCTCATCATTACTAGATACATAACTTAACTTTGATTCTCTAGCTCTCCTTTTACCTTTAATGAACTCTAAAGCCTTTCTTTGCTGATCTCCCATTTGAAGCAACTGATAGAGGCTAATATTGGCTTTGACATGTTTAGGGTCTTCTATCAAATCATATTCTCCATCACCAATGAAGCTTGATCTCTTTATCCATTTATTAAAAGACTGATTTGGAGTGCTTTGCTCCACTTGATTGTCTTTACCTTTATTCTTATCCTTTATACTTGGCTCAAAAGCTCTTCTCTTAGTAGATGGATTCATAATAACGTTTGGGGGTCTAGAAGTAGTTAGTCTTTCCTTTGATTGAAGATTATATCTATTTTCCTCATTGTTATTACATTCTTAAGCTGATGACATATCTTCTTCAGAACTTGATAGAGAAGAAGTATCACTAGATCCATTGCTAGAAGATTTACTTGCATAATGAACACTAGATAACTCATTATCAGATTCAATATCAAGAAAGTTGGACATAATAAGATCACTTTCATCCTCATCTTCTACTAACTTAGTGTCTTGATGTTTATGCTTTCTATTTTTCCTTTCTTCCTTGATATTAACTCTTGCCAATGCTTTTTCAAGCTTCACTATTTTGTTAGACATATCTCTCATTAATTGTCCTTTTTCAGATCCTACTCTTTCATGTTCTTGCTCTATCTTAACATGAGATGGACCTGGTAAAGCTTTAAATTGAGCAAAATCTTGCATAGGAATCATAACTCTTTCTTCTCTTTTTTGAATTGCAATATTTTCTTCAGGATTCAAGTTCAACTGTTTTTCTAACTGTATAGCTTCACTAAAGTAGTCATTTAGTGTAGTTAAGTTTGGAGTTCTCCTTAACCAAATTGAAATGTTGGGGTTGACAGCCTTAAGATAAGTTTCTTTAAGCATTTCTTCTGATGGCCTATATTGTCTTTGAAAGAGTCCACAAATTCGTTGAAACTTGATGTTAAAATCTCTAATTGACTCTTTAACTCCTTGCTTAGCTTGTATTAGCCCACAGTATAGTTGTTGTTGATCTAATTGATTACCAAACTGGGCTAAGAAAAGATTCTTCATGTCATCCCAACTTGTAATACTATTACTTGGTAAGTTTGAATACCAAATCTGAGCCATATCCTTTAGATTTGATACAAACAACCTACAAGCTTGATCTTGATGTTGAATATTTGCATGAGCTAAAGCTAACTCAAACATGTGAATATATTCTTCAGCTAAATAAGCTTTTCCAGGAATAAAAGGCTCAGGCAAATATTTGTAAACTACCTTAGGAATATCATTGTAATTTTGAAATCCTAATGGTGTAACTCCTTGCCAAGGATTTGCCATCCTATTCCTTTGAAATGTTGAACTCTTAGACTTTCTAGATCTTCTCTTACGAATTGATAAACCAGAGATAATGGGTGATCTTCTTGATCTTCTAGTTTTCACTCCACTACTTGTTCCCAATTCAGAAACTTTCTTTTGTTCTTCTTCTGATGAAGAATCAGTCTTAGAATCTAGAATATCTTTTGAAACTTTGAAACTTTCCAAACTATGAAATTTCTTGGTCATGAACTGAAAATAGTATCTAATTCTTAAGCCTTACAAATAATTGTTGATGTACTAAAAGTATAAGGCTTATGAACCTAGAGGCTTAATTTTCAGCCCTCCTTCTAGCGCCAAAAGAACTGTTGGCGACCGTTTGGGACGCGACCGCCAACGAGTGTCCTCGAACAGGATTTAGGTGCCTGCTGGTCTCTGGCAACACCAAGGCCCAGATACCTCCAAATAAACTCAGTAGTTAATGTGAGTATGTGTGTGTGCTGTTGCGGCGTGCGGTTGTGAGAAATGTAACGATTGCGTTGTGTGTAAACTACAAATGACTTACTTTAAAGAGATTCAGCCAACTTTGCCAAGTACTGTGAGTTGTTGAAAATTTCCTATTTTGTTCAACTGCCTAGTCTACGCGGTCCTTATAATACCTACTTGTAACAAATAAAATTTTGCAAAAACATTTGAGCACAACTCCGCCATCTACTCCTAATTTTTCCCAGAGAAAGAGATAGTTCCACAAGAAAACTAGAAATAGAGCAAGATTCGATGGAAATAAACAGAAAAGAAAAGAAAGCAGATTTGTGTGGACCTCAAATATTTAAACAAGGTAAAATGACATGAGTAAACACTTCGCAATAAAGCTATCCCAAATTCAATATCTACGAATTGTTCAAACTTCCAAGGCTCAAACAAACAATATCTTCAAGACAATCCTACTATGCTACCAAAAATTGCTGCGTAAACTACCACGCACGAGACTCCATTTTGACTAGATAATAGATGTCAACGATTGCATTCAAACAGAACCTTTAAAAGACTTGACAATTTCTGATTGAAAAACCACGAGAATTCACTTTAAAGATAGAAAGGAGCTATTCTGGTCCCATCAAAATACCAAAGATTTTCTGAACCCTCTCGACTACTGAATTGTTCAACGACGTGACTACAAACAGAGGCTCTCTTACAACAATCCCAATAGCAGTTCCCACACGTTGCACAATAACGAAATTTACTACTAAAATGCTCTTAAGGCTTTTAAACACAAGCGCTTCTATGGCAAAATTTTAATAGAAATTTCTATCAGGCAACAAGAACAATAAGAGCAATCTAAAAATCCCAAAATTACTTGCCAAGGATGATACTATCTAAACCACTAGCTAAACAATTTAAACAAAACAAAAAATGAAATGCATAACTCACAGGACCATGACAAAGAGGCTGAAATCTTTATTCTAGCAAGCCATCTCACAAGCAATCGTTCACAATTTCTTCTTTACAAAGCTCTTCTCAAGACTCAAAGTGTCTCCAAGTGAGAGCCCAAGTGATCCCAATGTCTTCTCAAAAGTGTGATGTATGAGACCCCAATGTGATGATGATATCTTCTTTCCTTTTTTTCCCCCTTTACCCTTGAAGCCTTTTTATAGGGTTCCAAGGTAGGTAGGGAAGTTACATATTCAAAATATCTCACCTAACTTCTCTCCCAAGTAACTTGGCCAACCAATTGGAAGATTATTTGCCCAACAAGTTAGGAGGAAGTTATGTAGTTAGGGAGTTAGGAAGTTATACATGAAATTAGGAGAATTTTATGCTAACTTTAATATTTATATTAAATGTGATTAGTATTTATATTAAATGTAAGGTGATATTACAAATAGATATTTTAAATATCAATATTGCAAAAATTTTATGGGTAGTAACTTATATATAATAATGTTTTAAAATAATGTCTATGACTTGGGGTAATTAGAGTCAAATTTCTAAACCAAGGCTTTACACCATGAGTACTTCACACTATGGGTATATATCTATCTATATATATATGTATATATATGTTGGTTAATTTGGTTAATTTGTGATTATTTTAAACTTTTATTTGATGAACTGCAACTCCTGTTTACCAGCATCGGCCCAAAATATCTCCTGACACCTGTCTTGTTGTGCCTTTGTATCTCTACTGCCTTATTTCGTGGACTGGTATGCGACATCGGAGGCATCGGCATCAGGCATGGCTACTATTTTCGGATTGCAGGTTCCAGGGCGAGTAAACTTATGATTGTCATTTTTTAACCGCCTGGAAAAATTTTGAAATGCATTCTTTGAGAAAACCCAGGCCTGTTTGGCAAGGTTGGAGGCGGAACCCGAAACTGAAGATTTCGCAATTGTCTTCCTTGTCCTCCGCCGTGACCACATGTTGTGTTGGTGCCGCTGCCGTCGTCGTAGCCCTCATCTCCCTTAAGTCACTCGTAGCAACCCTCGGCCAGATCTAGATGTGGCCGAGGCCATGGCCCCGCGCGCGACAGAGACCACTACCTTTCTTCTTCTGCTACCGCCGTTCATCCGCCTGCCACGGTCGCTGTCTCGTTTCGCCCGTCGCACGCCATCTGTCCTCCACCGACGCGGCCACCGACGTGCAGTGGAGCAAGGCCCTGGTATTGACTCGCGTGGTGTAGAAATCAGTAGGGTTTGGTTACCCTACTCGCGTGAAGGTTTTTGTATTTCTGTTTGCGGAGGTGGCGGCCAATGCTACTTATGGTCCAAAAAAAAATGAAATGTTGATGTCTGCTTCTCTTTTTTTTTTTTGAAAATAGCTTCTCTGAATTACGCGGCATGGCGCTTAGCAACAGTATGAACTTTCATCCGGTGTAGATCATAATCAGAGGGCTCAGCACTGGGAACAGTTCTCGGGCTCGCGGTTCTCTGGGAATTTTGATTTTCTGGAATGCCATGAATTTTGATTTTTGAAAACAGGAACAGTTTATGTTACCTTTAAAAATTTAAATGATAAATTTATAATCCTAAAGTAAGGTGGAACAAAGACTCGGGAACCGTTTCCATCAAAATATGAATTGTCCTGCTGAATTTGTGTTGCTGCAGAGGTTGCTTTCCGGAATAAAATGGATACAACACAAATTTTACTTAAGATGCCCTCTGATTTGTTATATCTTTATATCATATAAATGGTAAATTGGGCTTCTTCCATAATCCCACTATGTATAGGAACACATTTTTTATAAAGTAGAAAAAGAATGCTACTTATTCTTTTTCCTCTCAAACCCAAATTTTAGCCACTTCTCCAAGAAATTTTAACCAATTTAACCTTACTAGCCTGCTCCATGAAATGGCCAAATGTGCCAACAGTGCCCAAGTCTATGAAGTTATAATCTTTTATAAAATTGGGTGTTCATGATAAGAGAAGTGAACACCCTTAACAAAACAAACATCCAACACCTCATGGCAGCTGAAGAGTGAGAAAGAAGATCCAACGATCATGAATAGTCTAAATCGTGGTGTACTACCACATCATCCTTGGTAAAGATAGTCCTACTTCTAGTTCATACTTCCAACTACAATCACAATAGAATCGTGAATTAGTACGTAATATGTAACACATAGCTGCTAAATGCCTTGTCTCATCAGTGGTTACACTCTCCTAGGTTGTGATTGTGGTAGATTGATTCCTTTAGGAGTGTTAGTGGGAAGGCTGACGAATAGGGTGAAATAGATAAGCGGTCCATTAAATTTAAAAAAGTTCAAATAGGATGAAATGCTTGAAGAGGGTGTAGGAATTCACAATAGTAACAATAAAAGGTTTCACTAAAATATGTTGTGAAGATGCACATAATTGGATTGCATTGATAAGGTAAACAGAAGGATTTGATTGTAAGAGTATCTAAGGGTAAAGAACTTAACTAACCCAACTAAAAGATATGCAAGTGGATCCTCCCCAAAGTAGGCATAGGCCTTTTATGCCCTTGCATAACTTCAAACCAAAGAGTCCATGGACTTCATGGATGATTAATGGTTACAGAAGGTTAAGTACAAAAACTTGGAAGAAACTACCTAAGAATTTTGAAATATCAAACCAGGACATAAAATAAGAATATGAAGCCAGTAGTGAGGTGAGACATGGAAAGCCTAGATGGATGAGAGAGAGTGGAATGGAGTTCTTGATTAAGGTCACATGAAGTCCCTTGTGAATTTTATGGTTAAATGACTTGATAAGATCCATCCTTGGTCTAGACCAAAACCAACCACATTTAGTGGCTTCACATCATCATTCTAAGACTAGTTCATCCCCCCCCCCCCCCCCCCCCCTAAGACATAAGAATGCTCCCATAGAACAACCGTCATTCCTTATTAGAGAAGAAAAGAGAAGTAGGAAGTAAGGAAGGGCCTTAGTTAGAGGGGACCTTCATGCATGGGTAATATGGATTTCTAGTCCCATTACCAATGCTTGTAGCCTATTTATTTTGTCTAAGGGGTGTGCTTTAAATTTCCATCATTTTTTTATGAGAACCACATCATGCAAGGACTTATTCAACTTCCTTTTATTGGTTGACATAGAATAGTAAGAAATCCATGAAAACACACATGCACCCAGGCAAATAGAAAAGCACAAAGAATACCAAATCCCCTTGAAATCACACCTTGTTCAAACCTTTGAATCCTTACCAATTCCAAAAACTATCAAAGTCACAAATTTTTTAATGTTTTATTAATGAAAAAGGAACTACATGTTTCCAGAACAAGAAAAACCATAGAGTTTGTGGATAGGTGGATGTTGTGGACTCATTGCCTATTGCATGAAAAATAAACCATGTCCTAATCATTTATAATGAAATTCAAAGCCAAAATCTAGACACCAACAATTAAGTAACAAAATAGTACATACCACCATCAAGCAACGCATTACCACTATGCCTGGCACTTATTAACAAAAAGTTAGAAAATCACACCAAAATAAAAGAAAATATATAAGAAAGTGTAAAATTTTCAAGAAATAAAAAATGTAATAATGATGGTATAAAACAAAAAAAAGAAAAGATTAATAACATTAAAATAAGAAGGTGGAAAATAAAAATTTGTAAAAGAAATGTGTAAAATAAAAAGTTGAAAATTGAGGAGCCACTTATATGGTTAGCATGGATGGCCATCTCCCCCATGACTAAGTTGAAAGGAAGAGATCTGAAATGTAGAGCTTGGTTGTCCATCCGATGAGGTGTTGTATTAGCTAGCTTATGCTCATGGAAAGGTTTGATTTGTTGGATGTTGACTAGCTATTTCTTGTCTAGGCTCTCAAGTTTATAGATCATCATGGCCCTAGAAGGAAAAGTTTCATAAATGATGTAAGGTCCTTCCCACAACATTTGGAACTTAGTTTTTTTAGGTATGTGTGTGGGGTTCCAGAAGAGAACCTTATCTCCTAGTTAAAATTTGAATTTTTTGATTTTAACGTCATCGTGCTTTTTGTTGTAGGCCTTGTGCAACTCGTTGGATGATAGGACCACTGATCAATTTTCGTTTAGCAGGTTGAGATTCATTAGTCTTTCTTTTTATGTTAGAATCAAGTCAAGGTAAAGGTCACAAGTTATTAAAAGTGTATGGAGCTTGGATTGAATAGGAAGTGTTGGTAATCTTTCGTACACAAGCTCATAAGGAGAATAGCCTATAGGAATTTTCCAGGTTGATTGGTAGGTCCAAAGGGCATCATTAAGTTTTGTGCTCTAGTCTTTCCTATATTTCCTAATAGTTCTTATTAGAATCCTTGTGATTTTCCTATTGGTAACCTCAACTTGACCATTGGCTTGGGGGTGGTAGGGTGTTGTGAGTTTATGTTTAACCCCCAAGTGTTGGATGAGCTTTCAAAAAGTAACACTTGTAAAGTGAGTTTCATTATAAAAAATTAATGCATGTGGTACACAAAACCTATTTATAACATTTTGTTGTACAAATTGAGTAGCAGTAGAAGATGTATAGTTAATGATGGTTGCTGCTTCTGCCTATTTTTTACAATAGTTAACAATGACTATGATGTATGCCTTTGCATTTGACATGGGCATGATGGGACCCATGAAACCAATGCCCCAGATGTTGAAGGGTTCTAGTGGTTGAATCCATTACTGAGGTTCCTCCATTTGAGTAGTCATTCCACCATCTTGTTGGCATTATTCACAAGAGCAAACGTAATGGTAAGCATCCCTGAAGATTCTTGGCTAATAGTATCCTAGCATTAGGATTTTAATGGTCGTGTATCTCCCAACATAGTGTCCTCCATAAGGACATTCATGAGTATTTTGGAGAATGCATAGTTGATCAACGTTAGGGACAGACCAATGAACTAGGCCATTGATGCACACCTTGTAGAGGTGTCCATTAATCTTCATGAAGTGTTTTACTTGGTGAAGAAACTACTATTTCTTTTGGTGATCTAGCCCTTGTGGCATCTCTTGGCTAAGAAGATAGGTGAGAATGATATCATACCATTTAGGTTCATTGGGAAATTATTTAGTTATAGCCCTAGCAAAGAGGAGTTCATCAGGAAACATATCAGATAGTGGATTTTCTTTTTCTTTGTTGTCCCATCACAATTGAGATAAGTGATTAGCGACCACATTCTTAGTGCCCTTTCAATCTACCATCATAAGATTGAATTCCTACAAGATCACTAGCCATTGTATGACATGGGGACTCACTGTTGGCTTGTTTATCAAGAAGCAAATGGAACTGTGGTCTATGTGCACAAACATCTTGTATCCAAGAACATAATTCCTGAACTTCTCTAGAGCAAACACCAGTACCATCAATTATTTTTCTATGGTGGTGTAATTTAGTTGTGCACCCACAATGCTTTCTCTAGTGCAGTGGATGTAGTATGAACATTTCTTATCATCCATATGTGTAATCATGGCTCCCAAGGCATAATTTGATGCATTTATCATGACATGAAATGGTTTGGACTAGTCAGGTGCTTGTAGGATTGGAGTTTCTACAAGTTTCTCTTTCAGCTATTGGAATGCTTTTTCACATTCTATGATCCAGATAAATGGAGTATCTTTCTTTTTCAACTCCACCAATAGTTTTGTGATCTTAGAGAAATTCTCTATGAATTGCCAATAGTAGCTAGTATGTCCAAGGAATGATTGAACATATTTGATAGTTTTTGGTTGGCAGGTTATTCCTTGGATGATCCTTATTTTATAAGGGTCTACCTCAATTCCTACTTGTGATATTTTGTGCCCTAATACAATGCCTTCCTAGACCATTAGGTGACATATTTGCCAATTGAGTTGCAAGTTGGTTCCAACACATCATTTTAGCACTTGCTTAAGGAAGTCCAGGGCTTGCTCAAATGTAGCTCCATAAGTGGAGAATTCATCCATGAAGACTTCCACACCACCTCTAATTTGTTGTTGAATAATGCTCAAAACTAGGCATTGGAATGTAGTAGGAGCATTGCATAGACCAAATGACATCTTGTGATATGCAAAGTTCCCTAAAGACTTGTGAATGTTATCTTCACCTGTTCATCTAGTGCAATTTAAATTTGGTTATAGCCACTACCACCATCTAGAAAACTGTAGTAGCAATGCCTAGATATTGTGTCTAACACCTATCAACAAATGGAAATAGAAAATGGTCTTTGAATGTTGCCATATTAAGCAGTGAAAAATTGATGCAAACATATCACTTGCCTTCTTTCTTTGGCATAATTATGAGTGGACTAATCCACTCACTACCTGAAATGGGATAAATGAACCCCACCTTGAGGAGTTGTTTGATTTTCTTTTTTAATTTCCTAGTTTAGTTTGGGGTTTAATCACCTATGTGGCTATCTCTTTGGCTTCATGACCAAATCAGTGTAGATATGATGCTGGCATATCGTAAGATCAATCCCTATGAGTTTAAGAAATGACCAATTAAAAGCTACTAACCATTTTTCAACCACATTCAATAGCATATTTTTATGCTCTAGAGTAAGATTTGCATTGATTATAACTGGCTTTCCATTTTTTAAAAACACATATTCCATTATGGCTGATAGCATTTTTAGTTCAAGGGGCTCTTGCTTCAAATTTTCAACTCTTCCCAATAAGTATCTTCATTTGCATCATCAAAGAGTTGATGATGAACTTGCTCTAGTTTATCCATCCCTATGACATATGGGCATGTCAGGCTCTTAGTTGGTTCCATGCAAAGTGTGATGCTCTCAAAATCAACGGTTAGTCGTTGGGTGTCCTCCTATTTTGTGGTTCCTGTGTACAAACACCTTTGAATTTCTACTTCTAATGCACACTACTTGCATGCAGAGATAGATGCTTATTTCATATCCCAGGGTTTCTACACACAATTACCCCCTATATCGCTATACACGATGCATAGAACTTGCTTCTTCTTGATATTTCTAAATGCATTTTCTTTGGATATTTCTAGGGAAAGATCTTTGATGCCCATTCTTGCATCAATGGTGCTAAGCCATGCCCTTCCCATGATGATTGGAAAATCCCCTTTGGAGTTCTCCACCTTGATCACTAGGAAATTAGTAGGATAAGACCACCCATAGACAGTGGTCATAATGTCTTCCACTAGTCCCAATGGAACAGTGATGGATTGGTCTGCCAATTCTAATTTGATATTGCTCTTCTTGAGAGGGGGTAGGTTCATTGTAGTGTACATCTCATGAGAAATTAGATTGATATCAAAACCTGAGTTAAGAAGAGCTTTGCATAGTTCATTCCTAGCAATCTGCAAATAAATGAGAGGACTTCCATGATCGTTTAGTTTTCTAAGAAGGTTTCTAACATAGATCCAATCAGATACAATGTGAGTAACCATCACAGTATAGATCCTAGGTATATTTTGGTTTGAAGGGAACTTGAAGAAATTTTATACAGAGGAAGATGAAGGGATAGGGTTGTCAACTGTGGGTAGACTACGGGGTTGAAAGAAAGGTTTTTTTTTTCTTTGATCAAGTATTCAACCCACTTGGTTGATAAACCAATTGTAGATTAATAGCCCTAGTACTATTGTGTTGTTGTGGTTGAGCTAGTAGTTCATCCTACATAGGTGGAGTAGGTGGTTGCTATGCAATTGGAGGAGGAACATGTGCAGGGATAGGAGGGGGATAAGGATAAAAGGTGGCATCCCTTATTTCATGTAGAGAATGAGCTCAATAATAATCATAAGGGTGGTAGTTAGATTGAAAAGTAGAAATGTGAATGGAGGAGTCATGTGGAGATAGGGGTTGCTGAACATAGTATCCATATGAATCAGGTTATGTGTAAGGGTATTATTGCCTTAGTGGTGCTAGTGTGCATGATTATTGTTGCTACCATTGTTGATATTACTCATATGGTTGTAGTGGAGTTCCAGTGGGATAATATTGCTTCTACTAGTGGAATTGCCTAAAATTACCTTGAGGATAAGGTAATCTTATAGATGTTTTCCTTTGTGTTAGTCATGGATTTAAATCATACATCCAAAACTCCTATAAATGTGACACTATGGGGTAACATCCCTTAGGATGTACATACTAGAAGTTGTTACATACAACATCATCATTTGATTCTCTTTTTGCAACTTCTTCTATTGTAGCAATCTTGCCCTTACCTTTTTGATAGGCATGTTCAACTTCCTTGTGCCTCTTACACTTATAATTACTACCTTGTTCTTTGGACTCTTCAGTAATTTTTGGGACAACTTGAAATCTACTATCCATGGAGTTCCATAATTGATCAACCTTGGCCATAATTTTAGATTGAAATTTTTGGAGCGGCAATGTTTTTCTATTCACCACCTCATCAAGTGCAGATTCTTCTTCACTATCACAGAATTGAACCTCCCTCTTGCAAATGGAAGGATCATGGTTATATTCTTCTACACTTTCTCTTTTTATTAATTCACCCTCCTCTTTAGCTACCTACTTAATTAGTATTTATATTTGATGGACACTTAATTCTGATAGTCGTTGTTGGGCATAGACACTAAGGGTTCTCCTCATTTCTAATTGAAGCCCATCTACAATGTGGTGAAGTTGATCTTGTTGAGAATAACCATGGCCAGGGCATTTGTACATTAAGGAATAGTATTGGCTGATGGCAGCATCCAAGGGTTCATGTGTTCCTTGTTTCCATCCTTGGATTCGCCTTCTCAAGTTGGACACTTTGAAGTATGTTCAATATTTATCATTAAACAATTCAAGCATGGTACTTCATCGTCTGACAGATTTCAACTCTAAGGACTGGTACTAGTTCTCTACTTCTTTGATGAGTGTCCTTGGGAACAACTTAAGTTTTTGCCACTCATTCTCTATGCTCTGCAAGGCACATGCATCTTAAAAAGCTTGGATATGGTACTATAGATCAAATTTATATCCCCCTTTGAACTGAGGAATATTATTCATGTCTAACCTTTTAATCCGACTATCCTTCACATGCCTTATTGGAATTCATACTACCTTTGCAATATTAAGCATACTTCAGGTAGCAAGTAAAGGCTCATTAAGGCCATGATCATGGTGCCTGCGATGCCCTCTGCTACCCCTTTGTTCATGGCAATGTGCCTCTCTTGAATGTCCACATCCTTGATCTTGCCTTTCCTGATAGTCCCTTTGATCATTTTGGTCCCATTAATCATTTTTATGACCTACATCATGGTCTCACCTCCTATGGTTATGATCAAAGCTAGAAGAAGAAGAAGATGATGATGAAGGTGAAGAGGAAGAAGGACTAGCATCATCATGGTGCTTGCTACTACCTCTTCAGCAATCGTAGCCATGATCATGATCTTGTTTCTTGTCTGCACTCCTACCTTCACTTGCCTCATTTGATCCTTCTTTGTTATTAGATCCATTCTTACTAGAACTAAGATTGCGAATTGTGGACCATAGGTTCTGAATTTGACCTCCTTTACCAAAGTTAAAGAGAGGGATTTCACTAAATGGGAAACCCCAAGAGAAGGGTTCCCCACCATCTTTTTGGTGTAGTAGGAATGGGGAATCATCAAATCATTTTTCCTTCACAAATTCATGGAATTGTTCTAGCTATTGATCCTGTAGATGTTGTGCCTTAGTGGGATGATAATTCTTGGTGTTAATATCTTGCACAACATACTCAGCATGACGTTCTTGGAGACCCCATCGTATAAGAATTTGTTGGAGCATTGCAGGAATGGATCGATTAGGTAGAAACACGATGTTTCCCTCCATGTCATGCCACCATAGCTGTTCATCTTGATGTAGGATGAAGGTGAAATTAGGTACATACTCATTAAGATACCACTTAATATTACTGAGGCATTGGCTGATGAGCTTCATTAGACTTCGATGGAGAAGCACTTCTATGAGAAGAAGACATTTTCAATTAGATGATAAAAATGTAGTGTGATTTTTAAATTTTTTTGTAGTAATTGTAAAATATGATATGAATCTATGTTTTGTTCTAATTATTTTGAATAATTTCCACTAAATCCTAGATAGTGCACGAAACAACCAAAAGATCCCTAGCAACGGTGCCAATGATGAGCAGCGAGGTACCCATACGCCCAGCCATACAAATCACTAAGGTGTTCATGAGTGATCCAATTGAATTCTATGGACCTATAGTTCTCCAGTGCACTAGTTCCTCTAGGAAGTGAAATGGGTATTGAGAATGTTCTTTGTCTTCCCAACTACACTTGTGAAGCTCAAGGATATGGTTTAAGTGTAATTGAGGTACATGATTTTTCTCATTTTATGTTTTATAAGTTTAGTCACCTACAATAAGAATGAAAGGTAGAGTAATTTAAGATTTAATTCATTTATTGCCTAGCTAGCCTAACACAAGTACCCATCCCACTTTCATGGACACATCCTGAACACATATAATGCTCCTGGGTTACCAAATGTTAAGCGTTGATGAGTTAGCAAGCACTATATGTATGCTTGAAGTGTTCATGCTTGTGTTCATTAACAACTAGAAATTAATTACTTAATTTAAATGCATTAAAGTAAACTGCATTAAAGGAAACATTAATCTATTCTTAGTGCTGCAAGGATTATCAAAAGGGTTCATTTTTATTCTCATCACATTGCTGTGCTTAGGTACATTAGTGTTCAAATAAAGATCTATATACACTTAGACTCTTGTTGCGAGTACTTAGAAAATATTCTAACTCTGGAGAAAACAAATTGTAAGAGCTTTTCTAACTATAAAAAAAATGATATCAAAATTGTGAGCCCGAGCACTATATTTATAGGCTGGCGGATACCTTGCAATATGAAATATCTGACATTGTGTCCTGGGCTCCGAAATTGAATACCCAACATTGAGGCTCTGACATCGAGTATCTGATATTGGAACATACAAAAACATGATTCATCAATATGTTAATCATTTTTATGATTTGGAATCAGTTTATCAATTTGTATTTATTACAATTATTACAATTTCAAGGGACATTGATTGATGTGCAAATGTTTCATATTGATTTGGAGATATTTATGATTGACAAAGCACTTGTTCATAGTCAATGATTTTTCTAGTAGACTTTGATTTTATTAATTATTTTCTTTTGTCTCTTCTTTACTTATTATTTCTATATAGGTTTATGATTTGGATTCATGAGAAAGGTCAAAGATTGGTACATGATACTATTCCTTCTTTATACGTGCCCAAGACAAGAAATTAGAAGATTTCAATATCATCAGAAAAATCATCTTCATCGTAGAACTCTAGAGGTTAAGAGGGCCAAAGTTCATTTCGGCAAGAAGCACCACAAATCTCATAGGTAGATCCACAAAATCTTGTAAGTATAGGCACTAGAACTAATGTGGTAGATAAACTTGGTATTCTAGTTATTGTTACCATAAGTGGAAGTTAGTTTTCAGCCCTATTTCCCAATTCCACTCAACTCAATCAAGTCTCCATGAGTGTTGGTATGGTTATTGAGTTTTGATTTGGTACATTGATTTTTAATTCTAAAAATTAATTAGGTTCTACTCAATCAATACAATGAACTTTTTCCTTATCCACATAAATGGTTGGTCCATATTCTTGTCCTTAATTTGTTCCTTCATAACTTCGTGCTATGTATTATGCTAATACTCCTAATAATCCTTCTAATATTCTTTGTTAACAATTACATCAATAAAATTTACAAGGCAATCATCAAACCTTGCTAAATGCTTTGCCACAAGCTACCTAACATACATGGCCACCATTGCCTAATCAACTGATTTTTCATTCTCTTTCTTTTTTAGCCCAAGTACATAACACATCAAATATTTCTCCAATAGTTTCTTGATTGGGACAACCTATTGTACATATGAATTATCCTAATATGGCTCAAATTCATTAACCAGTAGCACAACCTACCATTTCTTTTAATTTACAACTTGTTCCTATGTTAGGTCATACAACTATTCAACCACTAGCACCATATGAAACTACATTTATCCAAGTACCCCAATAATCCCATGCTAATACCCAATCATTAATGCATATTCCTCAAAATGTCCAATCAATATTCAATGTGCATACTTCCCAAACACAATCTATGCCTCAACCATAAATCTTACATCAAGGATTGCACCAAATACCACACCTGTTACCTCATCATTTAGTACTCCCAAGTAATCAATTTAATCAATTTTTATAATTTTAGAATCAAGTTCCTTACCAAGTAATTACTAATTGACTTTCATTAAAGAATTTAATGGGGAGGAAATAAATAGCTACTCTCTCCCGCCTTTTGTTGCTTGCTGATCAAGGTGTTGAGATTAAAATTTTATCAGCATTTTTTTAATTCTATGGTACATAAGATGAAGACTCATATCATCATATATAAGCATTTGAAACACTAATACTCACATGTGGTAATAACATTATAGAATGTACTAAAATGAGTGTTTTTCCTCTTACATTTAGAGATCATTCATTGTTATGGTATAGATTGTTAAAACAATATTCCCCTTAGTCTTGGGATGGTTGTAAGTATGAGTTTTTGAATTTATTTTTATCCTTTATGAAAGTCCACCAATATAAGAAAAAACTTTTAGATTTTCAATAAAAAGAAAATGAAACTTATGAAAAAGCCTAGGAGCATTTTAAAGACATTAGGAAAAGGAACCATCAATGTTAGTTGTTAGGATTTTTTCTTGATGGTTTGACACATGTCACATAGTAGAGTATTGATTTTTCTTGTGGTGGTATGATTCTGAGAATGACACTAGAATTAGTGTTAGATGCGTTAGATCAAATAGTTAATCAGAGTAAAAGTTTGCCTATGAATAAAAAACTAATATGCTTAAACACATTATGATGACAAGCTTGGCAAAACAAATTGAGAACATTAATAATAAATTATCATCTATATCTAAGTCATCTAATGCTAGTGTGTAGGGTCAATCATTCTAGTATCCACAACAAGCATCATTAGTTTGTATGAATGAGAAAATTCACAACACTAACCAACTGTAGGCTAGAGGTATGGATTTTCCTTACACTTGTGTAATTTGTGAAGAGATTGATCACAATGCTCATGATTGTTCCATTTAATACTTTATTAAAGAACAAGCTAATGTTATAGGTAGTCAAGATGCACAGGGGAGGAGTGTAACTTCACAAGGTAGGGGATGGAATTCCATTCAAACCCAAAATTACCAATCATGTCCTCCATTTTGGCCCAATTATCCAAATTATAATAACAATTCCAATTGTTCTTGGAGACCTAATCAAAACCATGAGTTTCACCAGTAAATGCTACAACAAAATGAAAACTTGCAACATAATTTGTAGTAATAAAATGATCACATCATTAAGATTATTTAAGCCTTACAACCTAAGGACACATTACTAGCACAAATAGAACAAAATCATAAGTATCAAGGAAGATAAGAATTACATATGGTTTCATCATCCAATAGTGATCAATGTAATATAATGGTTCGAAGTGATAGAGTGGCTGATTGTCAAACTTCATATTAGATGATTATTAAGAATAGAGAATTAAAGGAGGAATTTGAAAGAATCTTTGCAAATGAATTTTCTGTAAACGAAGTGCCTGCTCTAAAGATTACTTTAGAGGAAACCATTAATTTCTCTTCTCAACAAGCAGTTTTTTCTCATAAATTAGAATTAAACAAGGTTGATGATAAGTAACTTCAGAACCTTTTTAAAGATGTTACTTTACATGTTCCATTATTAAGAGCTATTGAAGATACCCCCCAATATGCTACATACCTTAAGAAGTGTTCTATGAAAAAGAAAATTAAAAAATATATAAACATGCTATCCTTGCTAAAAATTAAAAATATTTTGAAGGCTAGGATGCCTAAAAAGGTAATAGATCCTAGTAGTCCTACGATTGCTTGCATGATTCATAATAGAAAATTTCATCATGCATTAGTGGATCTTGTTGCTAGTGTAAATATTATGTCATTTTAGATTTATTATTCATTGAATTATGATCATATGAGACCTACTAATATTATGATTTCTTTGGCTAATGGGACTATTATTTATTTGAAAGGTATTGTTGAGGACATATTGGTTCAGGTATCTAAAGCATTGTACCTTGCTAATTTTATTATGTTATATTATTATACATCTTCATTAAATAATGTTTATCCTTTAATTTGAGGCAAGCCTATGTTGGTAACTATGGATGTGATTATTTATGTAAAAATTGGGTTAATAACTTTAACATTTACAAATATGAATTTTTAATCAATCTATATAACTTGGATAATCAATTTTAATTTTATGAGCTTAATATGGTCAATGCTATGGTAGAAAACATGTTTTCTTCAAAATTATGTGATTGGGATGAGGCATATCAGGTATTAACATTGCAAGAATACAAATATGTAACTATGAATGATCAAAGAAAACTCTCATGTACTCAAGAGGAAGATGCTTTGGATGCTTTTGCTTCGTCATCTTTAGATCTTAAGTAAGGGTTTTTGTCATCCATTGTTCAACATCATATCCATTTAAAGGCTGAGGCTAGACCACAATAACAACCATGTAGGTAGCTAAATCCAACTTTAAAACAAGAGGTAAAAGTTGAACTTGTAAAATTATTTTAGTTAGTTATTATTTATTTAATTTTTCATTTTGAGTGGATTAGTCCTATTATGATCGTGTCTAAAAATTTTGGTAAGTAACATGTTTGTATTGATTTTCAAGAATTAAAAAATGGATAATCAAGGATCACTTTTCATTCAAATATTTATATAAGGTTTTAGACAAACTTCAAGGGAATGAATTTTATTATTTTCTTAATGATTTTAGTGGTTATAATCAGATCTCAATTGCATTGAAAGATCAACATAAAACAACATTTACCACATCATGGGGGAATTTTGCATTTTGACGTATGGCCTTTGGGTTGTGTAATGCTCATGCTACATTTCAAAGGGCTATGACATCTAATTTTGCTAATATGATTTATTCATTTCTTGAGATTTTCATGGATGATTTTTTAGTTTACAGTGATTCATTCTTTGATGTCTTATGTCACCTTGAATTAATCTTGCATAGGTGTATTGGTAAGGGTCTTAGGTTATGTAAGGAAAAGTGTCATTTCATGATCTCTTCTAGTGTTGTGTTGTACCACATTGTGAGTAAAAAGGGAATTTCTATAGATTTTGAAAAAATAAAAGTTATTTCTAAAACATCCCAAAGAAAATCATATTATAAACCATAGCCAAACTTCTTTGTAATTTGGTGAAAAAATAAAGGTAGATACAATTGTCTTATTTCCCTAAAAATTTGGTGGTATGGCCTCATGTTAGTAGAATCTAAGACCTCATGCATCCTAGCTTATGGAAGTTGCAAAGTCCATGTATCCTAGCTTATGGAAGTTAAGAATGCTTTAAAAGCTACAAAATTTAGGATCTTAGCCTTGTGATGAGTGGTGAGGTACCCCTACACTCAACCATACGAAACGAGCGTAGCACGCGTGATCCAGTCGAACTCCACAGACTAAATGCCTAAACGCCCCATGGACCACTTGGGGTTAATCATTCGTTGTCTTCCCAGACTTACTTGTTGTTGTCACAGTGTATGGTTAAGTAAGTCCGAGGTATATGATTTTTTTGGTCTTTTTTGGTTTATCTCCTATGCTAAAGGGTGAAGGGTTGAGAGAACTAACTACTTTAACTAAGGACCTAAGTCTAAATTAACTAGCGTTAGCATCCGTTCCCACTTACCATACACACCCTGAACTATGCAACTGTGGCTACCAAATGCTAATCGTTACTGGGATCACCACATGTAATGCACATGCTCGAAGTGGTCATACTGAGGCACCTAACTAGCCTAAGTGTGATAAGCAACTGATTCCTTGACTAGCCATACACACCTGTAGGTGCTCATAGCCAAGTCGTGCTTATCCCATGTTCTAGGAGTGAAGGGTGAGAAGTCCTAACTAGCCTAAGTGCGATGAGCAGCTGATTCCTTGACTAGTCGTACACACTGGGACTACCACTGGGATTACTAAGCGTAGATCCTGGAATACGCTACTGGGTTACCAAGTAGTCTCAATGCTCGTAATCAAGTCGTACTCATACCGCATGCGGCGAGCAGCCGATTCCTTGACTAGCCATACACATCCTTAGATGCTCGTAATCAAGTCGTACTCGTATCGCATTCTAGGAAAGTAATAAATAACAATAAATAAAATCCTATCCATGCACTGCAAGGTTTAGCCAATCAAGTTCTTCTTTATTGCCGTACACAACTTGCGTTCAGGTACAAAGTTGCTCGAATAAAGAGCCGTTCACTCTAGGACTCCTACTGCGGGCACATGGGAAATTAATCTAACTCTGGAGTGATCAAACTGCCAGAGCTTCACTACTTCTAGCCAGGATGGGAAATGAGGGGAGTGCTGCCTCTTATTTATAGATTTGGCGACGGACCGCGATATCGCGTACGCGATATCGCAGGTGATGACGTGATATCGCGTACGCGATATCGCATGGGATGCGCATCACCTTGTATGCTAAGAATTATAGTTCTGTATACTAGATAGCCTACCAAGATAGTGTAGAAAAGTTGGGTTTTAATCTTGTATGCTAGGCATGGAAATTTTGTACACTGAATAGTGTATAAAGGCAATGTATGAAAAGAAAAGAATTAGATAAAATTATTTGTATGCTACTTGTATGTATTCTAGGTATGATAGAAGGTGCTAGAAATCTGTCAACAATCATGATATAATTAATTAGCAACAAGATAGAGACCCAAGGCCTATTTAAATGAGAATCTATTTCATTGCAAGGATTTTTTGGCATTTTTCATCTACATTAAACTTGAGACTCTCAAATAGTGTAGACACCCAAGAGTCCATGACCATCATCATCATTTTTTTGTAGTGCAGATCAACAAAGTAGGTAAGAAAAGTTCAAGAGTAGATCTATTTAGATACATTTCAACATATAGATTGCGATTTTATCAGAGCTTAAGGATGTCATTGCATCTTTTGGGTTTTTTGAAGCACAATATGTATCTCCTAAACATTTTCTTATAACATTTTATTTTGAAGCATTAATATAAAATTTGCAAGTCTACCTTTGTTTTATCATTTGTCGCCTATCATCTTATTTTGATCTTCTACAGTGTGTTTTAAAGTTAAGGTGATCATTTGCATTCTTTTTTATCACTTGGTTATAGACCCTCTAAGTCCTTACTTAATCAACAAGACCATTTGAGGTGCTAACATATCCTTGTCGAGGCTCATGGATCTACATGGTAAACTATTATGAGGGAATCTTTTGCCCTCTGGGACCAAGTTTTTCTATTGGTACAGTTTCTGATACTAGAAAGAGGACCTTTGCCTAACTTCTTTATCTAAAGTTGTTGTAGTGTTTGCCTGTTTCCATCATTTGTTCATAATAGTATGTTTTTAAAAATTTAATTAAAAAATTTATTTTTGATTTTTACTTGGTGTAATCTATATGTTAGGACTAGTTTTTGGCCAAAACAACCTTTTTGCTATCATTGTTTGTAGTGCAATTTGTCATGTAGCCTCTCTTCCTTACAACTTGCAACTTTCAAAAAATTATCTTTATTATTGTTGTTGTAGTGTGTAGTGAAGCTGTCCATCATACACTAAAGAAAACTTTTAAAAAATTAAATAAATATAAATAATTTTTAATTTTATAGTTGTGATTGGAATGCATATGGTAGAAACTCTTCCTAATTTCCTAGCATTAGCAAAATCTACAAAATTTTAAGTTCTCATTATAGCTACAACCTACGTATACTAAAGCTTTTACTTGCTATGTACACTAAAGCTTTTGTATGCTATGTATGCTAAAGCTTTTACTTGTTGTGTATACTAAAGCTTTTGTATGCTATGTATGCTAAAGCTTTTACATACTATGTCCATTAAAGCTTACGTATGCTATGTATGCTAAAGATTTTGAATGTTATGTAAGCTAAAGCTTTCATTTGCTTCATACACTAGTATTGTCTCATAAGCTAAGACTCTCATACACTAAGTAGTCTCATATGCTAAGCCTTCTAGCTTACTGCTTGGTTTAACACTTCATTGATGCCTTTTCACTGCTCCACCATATTACTACTTCACCTCACTTATATGATACCTAACCAAGAAGGAGTTTGCATCTATGATCTAAAAGACCTAGCAATCATAAAACGTAGCCAATCACTTAGATATAGGGAAAAGAACCTAGAATTCATAGTTATAAATGAGGAATTTTATAACTTCTTTTTTGCCAAGATATAGGAAAGCCTCAGACCATTCTCTAAGTCAAATGCTAAGTGTCAATTTGAAATCATCCATTAAGATGGGAAAGAATACATTTCCTCACTTTATGACAAAATATCTTTAACCAATTTCTATGCACACATGCTAATATAACTTATAGACATAGATGAGTAGAGTGAGGAGATTAGTTTAGATGAGCATCAGGAGAAGCAACATAAGTTTGAGGAAGAACAAGACTTGGACACCTTTATCGAGAACCTCTTCTAATAATTAGCTTCCCAAGCAACTATTCCTTGTTTTGCATCTCTTGTTTCATATGCAAAACAAGTTCCTCAATCTTCTCTTATCTATCCCACCATGTTTAGGCTAATGCCTATCATTTCCATGCACCAAGTTTAACTAATATCATTTTCATTGATGCCCTTTGTAATGAAACCTCATTTTGCATGACCATCACCCATAGTGTCTATCACATCTCATCCTTTCTCAATCCTAGTTGGTGCTTCCATGGATCCTAGGCTACACAACACTCTCCTACCCTCTTTGTTCCCTTTATTCATCAAGTGTTAATACAAACACCCTTCTCATTGTTTAATCCTCATACCACCATGATCATCTAGCCTCTTCCATCATTACCAATGTTCATTGCATAATTCCAAGCCTCCCAAATCCCACCATAACCATCTACATAAATGCCAAAATCCATGGGGATGCCCCAAGGTTTGGATTAAGCCTTTTAGATAACCTTGGACCTTATTTAAGAGCTACAAAAGCTCAAAGCCTATACTACTAAAATGGTTAAGATAATGGACTTCTACCAAGATGATCCAATTAGTCTTTCCATCTCCTAGATAACTCTTCTCATAGACATTTCCATCCCCTAGTTCACCAAATACAATAGCAAGGATGATCCCAACGCATACCTTAGTGCCTTCCATTTTGAGTGCTTATTGCTACAAGCTTGGCCTCATACCATTATATGTGTCTTTCCAATGTCCCTCACTAGGAAAGCTTTGGATTGATACTATGCATTACCCAAGGTTTCTATTGCTACCCTAGAATACTTAATTTCACAATTTATAAACCACTTCAAATATAATTTGAGATCTAACACCACACTAGACTAGCTTATGAAGGTTAAACAAGGGCCTCTCAAATTTGTTAAAAAATTTATATAGTGATGGAATGCTCTCTAAACCCATTGTTGAAACCCATCTACAACCATCTTCAAGGGAGTAGTTAATGATTTCATTAAGTCCAAGTTATCCTATCTAGATCAATGGTCACTTAGCCAAGCATTTTCTCAAACTAAAAAAATAGAGGACTTTGCAAACAATAGCAATGTCCCAAGATACATAGCATACAAGAACCGACATATGAGAAAGGATAGGAATAAGGGAAAGCAAAACCACGTAGCCATAGCCAGTATGGCCAAAGAAACCAAAACTACACAAGGGCCAAAAATAAATCAACTAAAGGCTTCTACCACCACAACTCAACCCTCAATTTTTGGGGCCTCTACATCCAACCAATTGAGGCCTAACTTTGAAAGGAAGAATTGGTCCAAATATATGAAGTTGCCCTTGAAATTGTTTGAGCTTCTTAACCAATTACTCAAGGTGATTGTATCCAATATAAGAAAATGACTAAGTGTTAATACATTTTTACCATTTTCATGGAGCAGTGATGGTTCTTGATAGGCTTTGAGAAGTTGATAAAGTTATGTTACTTTGGTTTCTTCAAACTTTTGAAGCTAGCTTGTCAAATACCTTAAACAAGGCAAAGATTTTGAAAATGATATTTTAATTAAAATATTAAAACAATGTAGAGGAGAATATTGATTATGATCCTTTTACGTGAGGGATATATCTAAGCAGGTGGCTTATATCTCAATTGGAGAATTGATAAACTTAGAAAGTTGGACAATCAAGTTCTAAAATTCCTTAAAGTATTATAATCATTAAAATATTTTATTTAATGTAAAGTTGTCATGTGTTGCTGCAACTAGAAATTTTAAGCAAACATTAGCAGCCATGACACCCTGTGCTAGTTCAAACTTGAGAACCTTATCAAAACATTTTCCAATGATTCCATCATCTCTAATCTACTAGCCTCCAAGATTAAACCCTCATATCCTGAAGAAGTGATATTAGAAGGGCATGACCTAGGTGGCCTAAGCATGGCTCACACGTGTGGAAAATTTGGTGCTAGGGTTGTAGTGGTCGTGTACATCAGAGCATGAATGTATTCAACAAGTTTAGGAACTTCACAATGGTTTCTCCTAGGGATAGGCCATGAGAAGCATCTTCCATGGAGCACTGGGCTCATCTAAGAATTATTCTCCTAAATTCATGGCATCCATGGCCATCAGTAGTCATGTGTTTACTCAATATCTGCAATTGCAGGTTTCCTTCATCCATGAAACTCTTGATAGTAAACCCATTGGAACCCCTATGATATTTGTTTCATTTACCTTGAAAGAGCTTCACCACGTTGCTGTATGTTAATTTCTTAGTGGAGGGAATTAGGAAAAATCAAGGAAGAAGTATGTAGAGGTGTGATGGTTGATCACTTATTGATGATAGTGCTCACATTGGTGGTAAAGTTGGTGCTAATTTTTCCATTCCCTCATGTTGCAGAGTGGCATTGGAAAATTTAATTAGTAATGATGCAACACCACGTTGATAATGAAGGTAGAGATGGAGTTGCAAATAAGTGGTTGCTACCCTACAAAGGCATGCAATGTCGGTGGAGTATGTTGCAAATACATTGTGGCTACTTGTTGGTAGTTTGATGGCCACGTTTATTATTATGTTTTACATTTTCATCGACACCCATAAGTTTTTTACATTATTATGGTTTTATATTTCATACATTTGTACTAAGTTTTTGGTATTGAATTGTTATAAGATGACCAAAAATAATCATAGAATAAAATAATGATACAAGAAAGAATAAAATAAAATAATTGAATTTAGTAAATGAAGTTTAGATTAAAGGAAAATTTTTTTACTTCATATGTAATCAAGCATAGATTGGCTATCTTGCATTAGTATTTGGATGACATAGAATGGAAGAAGGAACTTAGAATTAGAGTTATCTCTTTTTGCAAAGCTTATTTCACCATCTTGCTTGATCATATTGAGCATAAACTATGTCTACTTAGAAGATACTTAGAAGAATATTGAGGATTGTAAAGTATGGCATGCTAAAGGCATCAATTTAGCTACTTTGTTTTAATCTTGTGAGTTCTTTTCTTCCCATTTTGTTGTAATTTCTTTGCTAATGATTTAGATAGTATTGTGCCTGGCATTTAATTTTGGGATTTTCTTGGTTGGCTTTATAGCTCTATTTTGTGCAATATTAGAATTCTATTAGGCTTGTCATATAAGAGCTTTTGTTATCTTAGAAAAGTATCTTGAGCAATTTAATAGTAATGTCTTATAGAAATTACCTATTTAAGTCTGGAGAATCTAGAAAATCTTTGTTACTTTGAGATGGTTGAAATAGCTTCATTTTTTAGAGTTTATTGCCTTAATATTTCAATCTTGAAATTGTCAATTTTTCTGGAAGCTCTATTATTTATAAATCTTGACCAATATTAACTAGCCAAATAGAAGCATGTACTTTGTTATTTATAAAGCATTTTGGTAGTTAGATAAGAGTGTCTTTTATGAAATTACTTGACGAGCTAAGAGGGTTTGGACAATGCGAAATATTTATATTGAATTGGAATAGCTTTTTAAGTGAAGTGTTTTCTCATATCAATTTATATCACTTAAATGTTTGAGATTTCACACAAATATACTTTATTTTATTTTCTTTTTCTAAATCCATTGAATCTCACTCTATTTCTAGTTTTCTTGTGGAACTTTCTCTCTAGGGGAAATTAGGAGTAGATTGGCAGAATTGTGCTTAAGCATTTCTATGAAATTTTATGTGTTTCAAGTAATGTACTATAGGGACCATATAGACTAAGTGATTTGAGAAAGTTGAAATCTTTAATGATTCATAGTATTGGGAAAATGTAGCTAAATTTCTGTTATGATAGCCAGTTACATTTTCATATACAAACCCAAGTATTTCAACATTTATAATAGCAAATACATACTTAGTTCATTCTATAATCACTGAGTTTATTTGGAGGTATTTGGACCTTGGTATTGCCAAAGACTAGCAAGCACCTAAACATTGTTTAATGGAACACCTTCGCTTCTTGTGACCACCAAAGCCATGGAACTAGAGGCATAGCATTGGTAGTCCCAAATAGCTACCAACACTAAGAATGCCCATAAGAGGCATGACCATCTATGTGATATTGCTAAGGATCCCACTATAGCAACCAAGGATGATCCACCAGTGTCAAAATATTTCAACTTAGACAGATTCTTCCACTATTATCAATTTCTTGGTCATGATATTGATTTTTGCTTGGCCTTAAAGAATGACTTGCAAAAGATGATAATAATGGAGAGTTAGTGTTAGATGCTTCCAACCATGTTAGGCCTTAGAACCAAGACATGTAGGTATACAAGGATCCCTTAAATTCTAACAATGATCCCTATATAATAGCCACATTGAACATTAGCAATAATTCTAAACCTACCATGTAGCTGTTTGTGATTTGGGTGCCTCCTTGTGATGAAATTGCTTCAACCTCATCAAGTTCAAGGAATCCTTTTGTCATAGGATATCATCACTAGTATGTCCTAAAGAACCATTTATTATTATAGTGCCCCCTCCTACCACTATTAAGCCCACAACTCAAGATGACCAGTGTCTAATGCCTCAACCCGCTCACAACCAGATAATAAGAAGTTAATAACAAAACAACGTAAAAAGCTAGATCCTAAACCAAAAGCTAAGGACAATGAAAAACCAAAAGTGTGGAAGGAACTAGGTCCACCAAAGCCTACACCCATTTTAGATGTACCCATAAGCTTTAATGGTCAAGTTGATTCAACGAGTCAACCTAAGGGGGATAACAAACAATAGAATAAAGGAAAGGAGGATAAATCACAAATGCTAAAAGTTGAGGTGAAAATATTAGGTAGAATGGAGAAATTCAATGGCAAAAAGAATTTAAAAACAATGAATAATGACAAAGACTTTCTCATTATCATGGAGTAGGTCAAGCTCTCACTTAAATAGAAGAACTCCTCATTGAGCTTATATGACTTAATTATGACCTCTTGCATTCATTGTGAAGCCTTCGTTCATATGATAACTTCTATTTTTGTCAGTGAGGATATCCTAACCAACCAATATTGCACCTAAAAAATTTAGTCACTAGAGAATTGAAGATCACAAGTGTGGGATAGTTTTAACCTTGGACCCTAAGGGCCTCCAAGAAAGAGGATCCAAGGCACCCTGGACAATTTAGTTGATCATCTAGGGACTTGAGAAATGTAAACAGGGGTAAATGCAATGTAAAATACTGTAGCTATGATCTAGAAACTAAATGCACAAAATAAAACTATACCAAATTTTCACAACAAATGAACTATGAAGTTTATTACAATGAAAATACTATGAATAAATAAAGTTCAAAAATGTATACAAAATGGTGCATGGATGCATAAGGGGTTTGCTTTGATGGAGTTTGAAGCCTATTGAAGTTGGTAGTCTAGCACCATAGTTAGCTCTATGATCCAAGTACTTCCTAGCTCCCACACCGAAACACCTTACTTGCTCCTCTCATAAATCTACAGTGTTGGTGATAGGGGTGTAAAATATGTGAAGTACTTTTGTCACAAGAGGAGGGTACTAAATTTAGAGTCTTGATGCTCAAGTAGTCCAGTGTTTCTCCACAAAGTATCACACAAGCCCCAAAATTACAAGTGTTGAAAATAGTTGCAAGTTCCATGTTGAAGAATTGTCAAAAAGCTTTGTGTTTGCTTCAAGTTTTAAAAAGCTTAGGAATTCAAAGATGGTGGAACCCCTTCAATGTATATAAAGTGGGTTTATATATGCTATATGACTGCTAAATTTCCATTGCAAATTTTTTTCATGATTACTAATAGAATGGTATCATGTGTAGGTGTGGCAGGTGCTTGATTCCAGCATAGTTACTATTTGTGGTAAGTTTTGATACCCCTAAGTCACCAAAACCATGTCATTTACCAAAAATAGTAAATAGATTTTTCATCTATTCCCATGTTAGCTTTTGAGTAGCAACGTAGGAGTTGTGGAAGCAATGCTAAAATTTGATGAAAACAGAAACTCCCACCACTCCAATGCTAGCCTTAATGTGGCAATGCTAGCTTTATGTTGAGTACATTGACCATAGTTAGGGGAATGAAAGTAAAACCCCCCAATTGTGGGCATAGGTGCTTCCAATGTAGTAAAGGTTATACACACCCCCCCCCCCCCCCCCCCCCCACCCATGAAAATGCAAATTTTAGCAATTCAGAAGGTAATTTTGACCTTTGTAATCCAAAATATAGACATGTTGGGACTTTTTTCACTTAGTAACTGAGGCTATAACAACTTATGAGGCTTTTTAGCCTCAAAAGTTAAAGTATGTGAAATTGTATCTCATGGATTACAATCTTCATATTTTACAATGAAATTCCAGACTTGGGCTTTATGGGATAAAAGTTATAATGCTAAGAAGGTTGCAACATGGTTTTTCTTGGTGGTGTTTCATTGGCTCCTCTTTGATGATATTTGGAGAATTGACCTAAGAGACATTGACAAAGAATACAAAACACCACTAGTAACTAGGTCACCATAGGTCACTATTGTTACAAAGCTTTATAGTTCATTTATTATGTTGAATAAAGAGAGAGAGAGGAAAAAGGTCATGTAGGCTCTCTTTTCATTTGATGTAAAGGTTGTATATGTCAACTATTGTCTTGTACCATGTAAGATGCAATAGGTTTTCAAATAGGAATGGTTGATCAAATTGGCTTATTCATTTTCATCCATGTCTACTTTCTGAATGCTCCATTTTTATAGGCCTTGTTGATCAAGAAAGGCCCTTCCCAATTGGCTAAGAAATTGTCTACATTCTCACAAATAGCCTTGAGGACTAGGTCTCCCTTCTTGATCTTTCATTTGTTTAGGTCATGATGATGTTGTTGTTTCTGTCTCTCTTGGTACCACTCGATGTGAGCAAGCGTTCATACTTGTTGTCCTTCCATTGAATTTAGGTTAATAAAACAAAGCTCCTTATTTTTCTCATCATTGATGAAGTTCGATAATGCCACTCTAAGTGATAGAACCTACAATTCAAGAGGCAACTAGCTTTAGAACCATAACCAAGCTATATGGGATTGCACTAGTTATAGTTAGATAGGTTGTTTTGTAAGCCTAAAGTGCATGAACAAGCTACCCATGCCACTTTTTTTTTGCTATTATTAAGCATATTTTTCAGAAATTTTATGATGGCCTTGTTTCTAGCTTTAGCTTGTCCATTAACTTGAGAGTAGTATGGCAACAAAAAGGAATGCTTTATACCTAGGTCTCAACAAAAGGATTCTATTTCTTGGCTACTAAATTATGGTTCATTATCTATGACTATCATCAAAGGTATGCAAAAATGGGCCATTATGTTGTTGAGTACAAATCTATAGACCTATTGAGACTTCATCTTCCTTAGGGGAATAGCTTCAACCCACTTCGTGAAGTACTCAATGGTAGTGATAATGAAATGATGCCCTATGGAAGATTTAGGCATTATAGGTTTGATGATGTCCAATTCCCATTACTAAAATGGCCAAGTTATCTGAGTAGTGTGTAACTCAATTGGTGACACATGTATTAGGTTGCTGTGCCTTTTGATGAGTCGTGATATCATGTTGGCCCTTGCGATATCGCGTACACGATATCGCAGCCTGCCGCCATGTCTATAAATAAGAGGCGGCTTTCCCTTGTTCACTCATCTAGATTTAGCCCTTAGCCAAACTATAGAATTTTTACCATTCTAGAGTTAGAATAATTTCCATGTGCTCGCAGTAGGAGCCTCAAAGTGAATGGATCTTTATTCAAGCAAATTGTACTTGAGCACACATTTGTGTACGGTAATAAAGATGAACTTTCTGATAAACCTTGCAGCATGTGGACTAAGCTAAATAGGATTTAATTATTGTAAATTGTTTAAATGCTTTCCTAAATAATTAATCTCTCTCAACCCTTGACTCTCCTAGTTAAGTGAATTCAGTACGACCGCTTCGAGCACATTTGTAATGCTTGGTAACCCAGTAACGAGTAGCGTTTGGTAATCCTAGTAGCGTTGCATTGGTTCAGGGTGTGTGTAGCAAGTGGGAAAGGATACTGGTGCTAGGACATTAGAACTTAGTTAGTGAATAGTTAATGAAAGTTAGTCATTTAGTTCTCTTCACCTTTTCCCTATTATCATAGACATTAAAAAGATAAAAGATATAAAAATCATACACCTCAAACTTACTTAACCATACAACTTTGATAATACAAGTAAGTCTAGGAAGACAATGATTGATTAACCTTAAGTGTTCCATTAAGGCGCATAAGTACTTAGTCCTTGGAGTTTGACTAGATAACGTGTGAAATGCTTGTATTTGTATGATTGAGTGTAGGGGTACCTTGCCACTCATCATTGGCACCATTGTCGGGGACTTAGTTGTTTGTGCACTTGTTTGTGCACTACATAGAACATAGGAGATCATTCACATCGTTGGGATGCTAGAACGAACCCTTAGGGTTGATCAAAAGAAAAAAAATAAGATAACGGTAACTAGCACACCGAACAAGACTAAAATGTCTTCTTCTTCGCACAAAAGCACTTCCCTACCTAGGAACAACACTAAGAAAGTTGGTGGCACAACACACTTAACCAAAATCTTCCAGTTCCTCAACAATTCTGTGTGGTATATATTTATCATGATGAGTATATACCTAACTTTACCTTTATTCTCTATCAAGATGAACAACTACATTGGAGAGACTTGGAGGGTAACATAGTGTTGCCTCCAGACCGAGTAGTCCCTAACATGCTTCTTCGTGCTCTTGCATGAATAGGCATGTCATAGTTATATGTAGAGTACATTGCATGTGATTATGACACAAGGGACTACCATCCCACAAAAGCGCAACATCAATGGAACTTGCCATAGGAGAGTTACCACACATATTTGAAGGGCAAAGGATCCCATAACACTCCACTTGTCTTAAGAGAAATTGAGGGTGGTGAACCTATTTCAATAGGTTCTCCACAAAACAATGTTTCCCCTCCTAACGATGGTGAGGAGGTGGTGTATTAGAACCTTCACTCTATGATTCACAACTTTGGTTTTGATCCCCATGAACACTGAGTGTTCAACGAGGGAACACAAACACATGATAAGGATGGGTAGTCTAATCGTCATCACGATCGGGGCTAGGACCACCGAAGAGAAGGTAGGAAACATCATCATGGTGATGGTTCTCCTTCTTCTTCACCTTCATCGTCACATTCACCCTCTCCTTCAGTATCAGAACATAGTCATAAGGAACCTAACCGTGAGGATAAGGGTAAACAGAGTGAGAAACCTCGATGAGAGAGTCGAGAGCGTGGACAAGGGCATTCTAGAGAATCATGGCAAGGAAGAAGGAAAAGTAGGGAACTATGTAGACATCACAGATGCTATGAAAGAAATGACCATGAAGAACCCCTACTTGCAACCCGAAGCATGTTAGACATCATGGAGGCTGTAAGAATTCCTACAAGGCATCAAAAAGATAGCAGGATCAAGAGGTTAGACATGAATAATATCCCATGATTTGAGGGGGGATACAATGCTGATCCTCAAAACCACTTACAAGAATTTCACGATGCATGTGCCTTGCAGAACATTGAGAACGAATGGAAAAATCTAAAGTTGTTCCCGAGGACACTAGTAACGGAAGCAAAAAATTGGTACCGGTCCTTAGAATCGGAATCCATTCGAAGGTGGAGTATGATGCTAGAACTATTTAATGATAAGTATCAAACATATTCCTGGGTGTTCAACCTACGAGAGAAAATCCAAGGATGGAAGTAAGGAACTCATGAACCCTTGGATGTTGCCATGGGCTGATACTATGCATTGTTACAGCGTTGCCTAGGCCATGGTTACTCGCAGTAGGATCAACTACACCATCTTGTAGATGGACTTAGGCATGAAACTATGAGAACCCTTGGAACATATGCCCAAGGGAGATTATCAGAGCTTAGGTTCCATCAAATTCATAGATTGCTGGATTAAGTAGCTAAGGAAGAAGAAGAGCTATGTAAGAGAGAAAGTGCAGAAGAGTACAACCACAATCCTTCCCTCCGAAAAAGGGGAGTGAGATTCTATGAGGAGGAGGAAGAGTCACCACTTAAAGAGATGGTGAATAGGAAAACCTTTCCACTCCAAAAATTAACAACAAAAGTGTTGGCAAAGGTAGAACAAATGTGGGACTCCTTATATAGTAGATTTGAAATCGTTCTCAAAATTGTAGAGGATTCTAAGGAGCGAAGTAGTGCTATGACAAAAATAAAAAGAGGGATTTGGACCATGCATGTAACAAAGGTAAGGGTAAAATGATCATTACCAAAGAGGTTGTGGATTCAGATATAGACAATGATGGTGGATGTGAGATATGCTAGTATGACCATCCTAAGGGATGTTGCCCAATAATCTCCCATCTACAAGAGTCTGGGATGTAAGCACTTAATCCACGACTTAACAAATGACAAACACCCCAATGGTTACCTTATCCCCAAGGTAACCCAAGGTAGTTCCACCAACCTTTAACGTATTACCCAAGTGGAACTTCACCACAACCTATTAAGCAACACCAGTAGTGGAAATACCCATAGTCATGGGGGATGCCACTGCTAAAGCAACAATACCCTTACCGGCAACCAGACCCATATGACTATTAGGTGCAGTAGCCAATCTCTCCACATGACTCTATTGGTCACATGACTCCACAATGTCACTACCAAGCTTGGGAGTATTATAGGACTCCTTCTCTTAGGAGAGACACACCACATACATACCATACTCCAAATCCATTTGAAACTCTCACACTAATAGCTCCATTACCACCTGCTCCAGCAATGTAAGGGGAACTCCCCACTCAACCGTAGCAACGCAATGCTATGAGAGCTATAAACCTTCAACCCACTGCTAGTTCTGACAACTGTACAAGGAGAATACCTTTCTCCAGAACCAACAGTCCAAAAAAGCTCTCACAACCACAAGCGGTTGAGCCTCCAAATGCTTCTTCATCAAATAAGGCTTCAGAGCTCCCTTCAAACCAAAATGCATACGTCTATGTTAACACATACCATCACTGACTGGATCAAGGAGGGCCACCTTCCCAGAAAATTCTTTGACCCTAGAAGTCCTTTAATCTATCTCCAATTTGTTGGGAATAAACCATATAAGGCTTTTCTAGACTTAGGTTTCGGAGTCAACTTAATATCACAAGAGATGTATAAAGCCTAGAACCTGCCTCCACTAAAGAAGAGCAATATTCACTTAGAGCTGGCTGACCAGTCCATCACTATTCCCTTGGGATTGGTTTACCACTATGTGTGGTTGGTCATACCTAGTTGATTTCCTAGTGATACAAGTAAACAATGACAAAGGGGACTTCCCAATAATAATGGGAAGAACATGGCTAAGTACCATAAACACATGCCTAGGAATTTGCAATCTTTCCTTAGAAATATCTAAGGAAAACACTTTTGGGAAGATTGAGAAGAAGATAGTTCCATGCATCACATACAATGATACAAGGGGTGATTACATATAGGAATGTTCAGCATTACCTACATGCAACCGGTGTGCAAAAGAAATTAACATACAAAAATGCCTATATGTAGCAACCACACAACAAGCAAAAACCCAATGGTTGACAACTAATCAAGAGAGAAACTCATCAACATGCATGGAACTAACTGGGGGACCAACTTGCACCCACGTAGAAAGCATAGATGCACTGGAGCAAGAGTGTTGCCAACTTCCAACCCTTAACTTGAAAATATCAATTGGGGGAAGTTGGAAACTCCTAAAAGATTCAAAAAAATGCTCTGATAGGAAAATACTAGTCGATGTGCAATAGACCAAACGTTATCATGAATCTAGAATGGTTAATGCACATAACACATCGGAGAAAAGATGACCTCACTCATTATTTTGGATCTCCCCCTTCTAACTTAGTCATGGGGGAGATGGCCACCTATGCTAATCAGTCAAGGCCCTCAATTCCTTTTAAAGTTTTTATTTTACACATTTTTGTTTTACAAATTTCTTTAACTCTCCTTGTTTTTGTTTTGCAACATCATTCATACTTTTTCATTTATTTGTGTGATTATTTATTTTGTTAAGGTTTGTCACCTAATAAGTGCTCTTGGAGATGGTATGAATTGTATTCCATTGATTGCTAATGTTTGGTTTTTACCTTTGAGTGATGATGTTGATACTAAGGTATGGTTCTTTTGATATAACAGGCAATGAATCCATGTCATCCATGCATCCATGAATTTCTATGGTCTCTCTTGGCTTGGAAGTGTGCAGTCCCTTTCCTTCAATAATAATAAGAATTATCAATGAATTAGTGACTGGGCATTTCTCAAACTAAGGAAGGACTCAAGGATTGAAAAGGGTGTGACTTCAAGGGAACTTGATGCATTTGTGTTGGCCATTCTCTTGGGTGCTTGGATATTTTCTTCTTGAGTCTTCCGTACCATTCCGATGCTACTCCATTATCAAGAAGTTGAGCTAATAAAAATAATAAGTCTTTGCATGGTGTGGTTTGAAAACACCATAAAAGTTTGGCCTAACACTTTTAAACAAGATTCAAGCTAAGTCATGCAGCTACCTAAGCATGAGTACAACATGACCAAACTTGGAGGCCTCCGAAATAGCCCCTGATGGTTCATGATTCAATAGGCAAGGTTCCCCATGGGGCCCATAGGTGACTACACCAACTTTTGACATCCAAAATCAAAAGTTTCAAGCTCAAAATGATTGGTTTTGGCTACATTTTCAGACACTACCTAGCGTAAGGATCAAAGTCACCAACTTTTGGAGCCCCAAAACTGAGCCAAAATAGGCTGAAATCAAGCACAAGGATCCTCCATGACTTTCACCAAGGTCCCTAGCAGCTCCTAGCCTCTACATTTTGATCTTAAATGAGGTATTTTCAGTTGGTGACGCTGGGGTTACTTTTTCAGATGCTACACAGCGTGACCAAACAAGAATGGCTCAATTTAGGAATCTCCAGGTAGAATTTTGACATGAATTTGACTCCCAGGAGATAGGCAACAACTGTACATGTTCACAGGCCTTAGAAAATCAAGATTTGGGCTTCAAACGTGCCATTTAAGCTTGGTCACGCTGGGGCCACACTTTGATCACGCTGCACAGCGTAAGAACAACATGACCAAAATAAACAGGCTTGAATCAAAAACCAAACGGAGTCAAAATTTGCACCCAGGCCACCCTGGAGAGTAGGCAGTAGTCAAGAAATATCAAACAAGCATCAGTGTATAAAAATGAGCTCAAAACAGGGTAGAAACACTTGGTGACGCTGGGGTTACTTTTTTAGGCGCTACACAGCGTAATGCCCAGCGTAATCAACCAAAATAGGGCCAAAACGACATCCAAATCAGTCCAAATTTGGCACACAGAACCATCATGACCCATGGCATGCAGATCCACTCTAAAAATGGGTCTCAAAGGTCAAAAATGAGTTAAAAATGCACTATTTTTAGGTCATACACTGTTAGTCACGCTGGCATGCTTCCAGCAGTGTAAAACCCAGCGTAAACACTTCCATACGCTGGACGTCAGACGCTGGACGCCAGACGTTGATGCCAGAATAGGATATGCACACATCAGAGCCAGATCCACACATGATGGAGGATTTGGTAGCACAAAAATAGCACAGAATTGCAGATCCGGAGGCCAGACACCCTGATCCATGCTTGTACATTAACATTTGTTGCATTTTTGACATTTTTTTTCAGTATTTCAAGTTCTTACGTGGGGCATTACACATGCTAGCCTAAGAGATCTTGGACACTGTGCTGTACATTATAATATTTCATACATCCAGTCAATGCTCACACCTGTCATCCGATCTGAATTTTTCTTACCTTGCAGCCACTAATCTTCTCCTAGATCCGAATATCACGCCCAAGATCCTATAAATCCCCTATTTTTTCACGAGATCAAGGTTCGGAAAATTGGAATCTCACACACTTAAGAAATTTGGGCATCAATCTCATACGCTAGGCTTCATACAAACTTGAACATTGTACACCTGCAATCCAAAACCTGCATCTTCCCAGCATCTGTTCTCATCCATCGAGGCTAAACGTCCACCTTGCAACCACTCCGCAACTGCGTTCTGACCGATGCACATTCTATATTTTTTATCAAAACAAAGAATTTGCACTATTGCCCAGATTCGTGCAGTTTACATTATTGTTCTTGTTCATATTCTTTTTCCTATTTTCATTATCTATTATTTAAACAGTTTACATTCGTTTTCGTTCGTTTATGTTCAGTTTTGCATTTGTTTACGTATAACCCAATGCATCGTAATTGTGTATGTTTGAGAAAGTCCTCATTTGATCTGCGTGTGGACCATTCAAGGCACTCTGCCTCCGTTGATTTCCAACTTGCCCTCAGGTGAAGGCAGGGTCTTATTGTTTCATCCGTAGATCTCTCGGTGTCTGTTCATTCTAGCCTCTCACCAACGATTTTGGACGGTACAGTAAAATGGCACTAGAAGGAGGGATGAACTTGTTTTCTATTTAGTCAAAATGCTGATCACATTACCTTTTCAAACGCTGCCCAAACCAAGTGTTGAAACCACACTGCTACAATGTTCACGCTGCTATAGTGCTCACGCTGCTACAATGCTTATGCTGCTACAGTGCTCACGTTGCTACAGTACTACTACAGTGTGTTTTCAACAAAAACACACAAAATGCATCCATTTCAAAGCCGAATTCACAGTAATTCGCACCTAGACAAATTTTCAGTGTTCACACATTGAACACTTAGAAAAATTTTGAGTGTTCACATGCTGGACACTTAGACAAATTTTCAGTGTTCACATGTTGGACACTTAGATAAATTTTGAGTGTTCACACGCTGGACACTTAGATAAATTTTTAGTATTCATATGTTGCTTGTTGGTCACGATGCAGTTGGTCATGAACACTTAGAAAATTTTTTTTCACATGCTGCCAGGTTCTTACGCTAGACACTTAGAAAATTTTTGACAACTTAAATTTCACATGCTGCAGTTTTGCACATGTTGCACATTGCACACACTGCATACTGCATAGACTTGACATGCTGCACATGTTGCACACTCAGCCCTAACCATATGCTGCACACTTAGCCCGAAGCACACTTGGCACTTGTTAGCCAGCCCGTATGCTGCCCCATTACACATCACCATGGAGTCATCTTAGAACTCTAACGCATGCATCTTCGTAATCCTCACACATGAATAGTACAACTTTATGTATGTGAAGATTCAGACCAACCTTTCCCTTAACACCATAGAATAGGAGGTAAAAGAAAACTTCGAGTGCATATACATGGGAGGTCATGAATTCACTCCCTCTGTATATGCCATCATCCCCCTTTCTGAGCCCCAGCATCGACTCATCTCCCAGCTCCTTATGGTAAGAAGCCAAAACTCACAGCGACCCATTTAGGAGCCCCAAAACCAAGACGAGGAAGATGAATCCGCAGCACAATCTGAACATGAGGATTTATATTACACCCTCACTCCCCATGCCTACGTGAACAAATCATTCCACCCTTGCATGGGATAGATGGCCCCTCACCAAGTGTCAACGAGCACACAAGCACCGATATCCCGACAAAGATTACCCACGTCCATCTCCACCCAGTACATACTGCATATGCAAACACATGGAGCCCCTTTCATCACTTCAGCTTCACACATCCAGGGTATCACTTCACAGTTTGTGGCTAGGTAAGGAACCATACTCCTTGTTCAACAACCCACTCACTTCAACGTGCCACACCACACAACCACAACTCTGAACGTTTCTCTACAGCAACAAATGACAACCCAATAATCTCACCAACCAACTAATCTACCTACCGCTCAAGAGTGGGAATTAGCAAAACAATGGATGCAAGCGTTAGCTAAAGAGGTAAAGCACCTCAAAACGGCAATCATTGAACAAGTTAAAGTACTAGAATTCTGCCAAGATGATCCAATTAGCTCTTCAGTGCCACTGTTAGCTTTACCCAAGGGAATCACACTGCCCCAGTTAACCAAGTACAATGGGAAGGGAGATTCAAATGCTCACTTAGTCACATTTCGATCAGAAACTCTATTGCTTCAAGCTTGGCCCCACGCAATCTTGTGCATGTTCGCTATGTCCTTAACGGGCGTAGCCTTAGACTGGTACCGAGCCCTGCCATGTAACTCCATATCCTCTCTTAAGGATCTATTACACTAGTTCATTACTAGGTTTAAGTACAACTTGAAGCTTAAAGTAACACTAGACACTCTGATACAGGTGAAACAACCGCCACTAGAGCCTGTGCAGAAGCTCATTCAACGATGGAGCGCAGCCCCTAATGAACTTCATGAGCCCATCCCTAAAACGTATTTGCTTATGATTCTGAAGGGAGCCATGAATGACTTCGTTAAGTCCAAACTGTACTACCTAAGTACTCAAATGTTGAGCCAAGCCTGCACGTAGATCAAGAACATTAAACAAGTTGCACAAACTAGCAATGATCCTACCTATGTGGCTTACAAGAACCAACATGTTGCCAAATAGCAGACAACAACAAAAATTGTAGCTACAAGTACAAAAACAACAAACACCAGTTCAGCCTATTTGCAATGACAGGGGCCACCCTAAGGCCCAACTTTTAGCACAAGAATTGCTCTAAGTATACATCGCTACCCATGCTACCCTCTGAACTACTAGAGCAACTCCTCAAAATTGGGCAAATCCAATACAAAAAAGTAGTGGAGAATGCCCATCGAAGGCACAACAGGTACTGCGAGCTACTAAGGAACCCCACCTTAGCAATACCAAATGAGCGCCTGGTCCCACGACACTTCAAGTTAGATCAATTCTGTTACTACCACCAGATGTCTAGTCATAATACCGACAACTGTTGTGCCTTACAGGATGATCTTCAGACAATGATAGAATGGGGCCAACTCAATATCAACACCTTGAGTCAACCTAGCATAAATGATGCCTCCTATGTCATAAACTCTATTAGCATAGGAAGCAAGCCCAAACCTGTGCGACAACCTTTCACTATCTGTATGCCTCTTAGCAAGGCAATGATCCCCTCTGCCTCCACGAGCAAGAGGCCTTCCATGGTCATCCAGGTGCCACCTCGAGCACCTATAAAACCTTTTGTGGTCAAAGTACCACCACAATTGTCCGTTAAGATGTTAAACTAGCATGATGCACCGACCAAAACCGCAAAGAAACCTTTCGTCATCAAGGTGCCACAACAAGCTAGTCAAACACCAAGGACTCCTCCCAAACTACCATTTGTCATAAAGGTGCCACCACGTGATGACCCCTCACCTACCTAGAGCCCAACTGTAGGCAATGTCTCAATCTCTTCTCCCTTAAGAGTCAACCTTGCCAACAACACAGGTAAGCCTACCAAATGGCAACAGAAGAGGACAAAAAAACAACAAACAACCTCCACACCCAAAACAAAAGCCATCCCAAGCAAGCAATAATTGAACATTGGGGCCCCTACCCCTAATCTCAAGCAAACCAGGCCCAAGCCCTCTATGCAGGAGGCCCATCCCTCAATCCACACGAAGGAAGCCAAAGCCAACATAATGACCAATAACACAGACTTCGTAGTTGCACTAGGCTAGGTAAAAAAACACTCAAACAGAAGAACACAACAATGAGCTTGTACAACTTTGTCATGACTTCAACCATTCACCATGAAGCCTTGACTCAAACGTTAGCATCCATTCTTGTTATGGAGGACATCCCCGCAAATGAGGAATCCATCCGTGCAATAATTTCGTAACACACACCACAAGGATTGGGTTCAAACACCTTAACCTTTCGCAATGATGCAGTTAAAGTCAACCTCGAACGAGGGGAGGTCACAATAGCTCCATTGTCAATTAGTGTACGTGTTGGGCAATGTACCATTCGTAGAGTGCACATTGATGACGGTGCGAGAACAAATGTAGCTTTATACTCTGTCATCAACAAACTAGGCATGGCATATGAGATCATGCCAACAAAAACTATATATTTAAAATCATTCAATAGGTCACGTGTCACAGTTAAGGGCACAATCAACTTAGCCTTTGTGGTAAGAGAAAAATTCCCCACCAGTGCGGAATTCACTATCATAGAAGAGATTCCAAGTTTCAACATGATTCTTGGTAGACCTTGGCTAGCCCAACAGTGGGCTGTTTCCTCACCGATACATCAAGAAATCCGTCTTCCATACGAAGGTGGACAAGTCATCATACATGGCGATAACATTCCCTTTCAATCCATCCACAACATAGACATGTCACAAGTATTGAGAGAAGAATCTTTTGATGGAACACCCACGGCAACAAACGCAACACCTAGAGCTAAAATGCCCGAACGAGTGGTAAAAACTGAAAGCCTCCCAGAGCAACCAAAACCTAGCACGCCTCCTAGGCCACATCCAGCTAGGAAGCAACCACATGATCAAGGCAACCCTATAGCCAAAAACACATCTGATCCCCACCCACTCTTTACCTTTGTTCATTGTGCATACATCACCTTAGTTTGCATTGTACTAGCTCACATGTTTGCATGTGGCCTGAAAAGGCCTTAAACTAACACACGGCCTAGAAAGGCCCTAAACTACTACTTTTCACATTATTTTCTATTTTACCTGTGAATTTAGGTTTTTTTTTCAATAGTTACTACTTCACATTGTGTCCTCTAGTTTCTTTTTTTGCAAGATCACCTAGACGTACGTGCATGCATCCACAGATTTGTCCTAGCATCACAACAGTAAACTGATACCATAGATTCGTCCTGGCATCACGATGGTAAATTGATACCACAGATTCGTCCTGGCATGATGATGATAAACTGATACCATAGATTCATCCCGGCATCATAACGGTAAACTGATACCACAGATTCATCTTGGCATCATGATGGTAAACTGATACCACAGATTTGTCCTAGCATCACGACAGTAAAATGATACCATAGATTCATCCTGGCATCATGACGATAAACTGATACCACAGATTCGTCTTGGCATCATGATGGTAAACTGACACCATAGATTCATCCTGGCATCACGATGGTAAATTGATACCACAGATTCGTCCTGGCATGATGATGATAAACTGACACCATAGATTCATCCCGGCATCATAACGGTAAACTGATACCACAGATTCATATTGGCATCATGATGGTAAACTGATACCATAGATTCATCCTGGCATCATGACGATAAACTGATACCACAGATTCGTCTTGGCATCATGATGGTAAACTGATACCATAGATTCATCCTGGCATCACGATGCTAAACTGATACCATAGATTCATCCTGGCATCATGATGATAAAATGATACCATAGATTCATCCTGGCATCATGACGATAAACTGATACCATAGATTCATCCTGGCATCACGATGGTAAATTGATACCATAGATTTGTCTTGGAATCATGACAATAAATTGATACCACAGATCGTCCGGAATGACAATAAACTACCACACTCTCATCTGATAGAGTCCGCTAAGACTATAAACTAGCTTGCCTCTCCATAGTTCGCCACAACTATAAACTAGCATTGCAGTATCCACTATGACGCTAAACTGGCAACGTCCAATGGGTTATGATGTAAAACTAACCCATGATAGTTTGCCAAGACTATAAACTGGCAACTTCTTCACTAGCCTCCGAATCCATTGTGTTGCACGCAGTGTCTCCATCCCATCGATTGCATCCATGTTTAAAGTGTTAAGCTAACTCATTCACTCGTGGTTTTCTTGTCTTCTTGGAGTTGTGTTTGCAGTATGACATCCAGAGGTGTTCATACACAGATGCACTTCATCATGGCAACAAGGTACCACATTGTTCCTGATGCATGTAACCAGGTTAATCAAATCATTCACAAGTACATTCCCAATTCCCTAAACATCCCTTATTCCCTATCATGTTCTCTCTACCCTATTTAGTTACATTTCCTAGATACATCCTAGTCATCTCAAAACTCTGAACACATGGTTGCACACTGTAACTCTCCAGGCAGTTGCAACACACAACACAACACATGAAACAGATACAAGCACACAAGCACAAGTACAACACTGAAAAAATGCTCTTTCCAAAAAAAAAAAAGCAAAATAAAAAAATAAAAAAAAAGGAAAAGATTAGAAAAAGAAACAAAGAAAGAAATCAAAGAGCAAAATACATCATAAGGCCATTGGATCTTGCCATCCAAGCCCCAGACAGGAAGGCAATTATCTTGAAAGAAAACACTCGTGTATCAAACAATTATGTTGCATCCCACTGTGTGGCTTTGGCTGTTGGACAATGGGTTCCCTTTGACACTCAGCAAGGATCCTGTTTCTCCAAAGAACACACCACCTCATCGCATGGCTTTGGTTGTGACAACGAGTTCTCTTAAGTAGGACATAAGAGTCTCGTTCATGCAAAGGATACACATTCCATGCCTTGGTTCCAAGTCCGCTGGATACTGGCTATTGACAAGGACCAACATGATGTGTTCACACAAGATAATTCCCCTTCCCATAGTTAAAAAAAATCATCCCTTCATCAATCCCTAATCTCACAATAACAAACCTTCACCCTATACATCTCAAAACCTCATTTACCGATCCCATGTACTTCTGAATATGGTGCGATGACATCTAGCTAAGTGCTAAAGAACAATGCTTGATACCGAATTGTTCATGGTGTTTTGTACTTCTTTGTCGATGCCTCTTGGATAGATTCCTCTAGGCATCAACAAAGAGGGGCCAATGAAAACACCACAAAATTTTGGCCTAGCACTTTCACACAAGATTCAAGTTAAGTCATGCAGGTACCCAAGCATGAGTACAGCATGACCAAACTTGGAGGCATCCAAAACAGCCCCCGATGGTTCACAATTCAACAGGCAAGGTCCCCTTGGGGTCCATAGGTGACTGCACCAACTTCTGGCATCCAGAATCAAAAGTTTTGGGCTCAAAATGCTTGGTTTTGACTAAGTACACTTTGGCTACATTTTCAGACATTGCCCAGTGTAAGGATCAGCATCGCCAACTTTTGGAGCCCCAAAACTGAGCCAAAATAGGCTGAAATCAAGCACAAGGACCCTCCATGACTTTCACCAAGGTCCTTAGTAGCTCCTAGCCTCCAAAAAATCAACATTTGGACCTTAAATGAGGTATTTTCAGTTGGTGATGCTGGGGTTACTTTTTTAGACGTTGCATAGCATGACCAAATAAGAATGGCTTAATTCAGGCATCTCCAGGTAGAATTTTGACATTAATTAGACTCTTGAGAGCTAGGAAATAATTGTACATGTTCACAGGCTTTAGAAAATCAAGATTTGGACTTCAAACGTGCCATTTAAACTTTGTCATGCTGGGGCCACACTTTGGTCATGCTGCACAGCGTAAGAGCAGCGTGACCAAACTAAACAGGCCTGAAACAAAAATCAAACGGAGTCAAACATTACACCCAAGCCACCCTAGAGAGTAGGCAATAGTCAAGCAACATCAAACAGGCATCAGCATACAAAAATGAGCTTAAAATAGGGTAGAAACACTTGGTGATGCTAGGGTTACTTTTTCAGGCACTACACAACGTAATGCCTAGCATAATCAACCAAAACAGGGCCAAAATGACATCCAAATTAGCCCAAATTTGGCACACAGAACCCTCATGATCCATGGCATGCAGATCCACTCTAAAAATGGGTCTCACAAGTAAAAAATGACTCTGAAAATGCACTATTTTAAGGTCATACGCTGTTAGTCACGCTGGCATGCTTCTAGCAGCGTAAAACCCAGCGTAAACACTTTCATACGTTGGATGCCAGACACTGACACCAAAATAGGCTGTGCATACATCAGAGCCATATCTATGCATGTTGGAGGCTTTGGCAGCACAAAAACATCATAAAACTGTAGATCCGGAGGCCAGACACCTAGATCCACGCTTGTACATCAACATTTGTTGCATTTTTGACATTTTTTTTAGTGTTTCAAGTTCTTACGTGGGGCATTACGCATGCTAGTGTAAGAGATCTTGGACGTTGTGCTGTACATTGTAACATTTTGTAGATCTAGTCAATGCTCACACCTGTCACCTGATCCAAATTTTTCTTACCCCGCAGCCACTGATCTTCTCCCAGATCCGAATCTCACGCCCAAGATCCTATAAATCCCCTATTTTTCCACGAGATCAAGGTTCAGAAAATTAGAATCTCACACACTTAAGAAATTTGGACATCAATCTCAAATTCTAGGCTTCATACAGACTTGGACACTGTACACTTGCAATCCAAAACTTGCATCTTCCTAGCATCTGTTCTCATCCATTGGGGCTAAATGTTCACCTTGTGACCACTCCGCAACTGCGTTCTGACCAGTGCACATTCTAAATTTTTTATCAATACAAATAGTTTACATTATTGCCCAAATTCATGTAGTTTACATTATTATTCTTGTTCATATTCTTTTTCCTATTTTCATTATCTATTATTTAAACAGTTTACATTCATTTTTGTTCGTTTATGTTCAGTTTTGCATATGTTTACGTATAACCCAACGCATCGCAATTGCGTATGTTTGGAGCAGTCCTCATTTGATCCATGTGCAGACCATTTAAGACACTCTACCTTTGTTGATTTCTAGCTTGCCCTCAGGCGAAGGCAAGATCTTACTGTTTCATCCGTAGATCTCTTAGTGTCCGTTCATTCCAGCCTCTCACTGACGATTTTGGATGATACAGTAAAATGATGCTAGAAGGAGGGCCAAACTTGTTTTCTGTTTAATCAAAATGCTGATAACGTTACCTGTTCAAACGCTGCCCAAACCAAGTGCTGGAACCACGCTGCTACAGTGCTCACGCTGCTACAGTGCTCACGCTGCTACGGTGAATTTGGCTTTGAAACGGTTACTTCAAGTGGATGGATTGGCCAAATGTATTAATGCGAAGTCACTGGATGTGGATTGTTTGAGGCTGGATTTGGAATGAGATCTACTAAGTCACATTAACCATTAATACACAAGGGGCTGTACATCACCTTGTTCTTGAGACTCCATTCCATTCTTTTCTTTCCATCCTTCTTTCTCCATTTTTAACCTCATTGTCGGTTATATCAATAGTCTATAATTTGGTTGACACATTGTTTTCTTTTTGGTAAACTCCTGTGGTTAAGACTTTAACTCTTGTTTCCAAATGACATTTCCAGAGCCTACGAACTCTTTGAATGTGGGATTGTCAGGGCATTAAGGGCATGAGCCTGCTTTGTGGAGGACCCATTGGCATTCCTATTTGGTCCATCTATTAATTTCTTTCCCTTAAAAATTTTCTACAATCAACTTTTATTTTGTTCATTTCCATCCCTGACATCCATTTTTATTGGTGTTACTATTGTTTCTTTTTCTTCATCTTCCTTATTCCTTATTCTTTTTCTCCATTCTCTCGCTACCGGAGGTTCGCTCTCAGTCATGGGGGTCCTGGTCCAATTTTTTCAATTTTCTCTTAATCCCTACACCTTGGGTAGCTAGTAGTACTATATCTCTAGAATCAGCATCAACCAAATCACAACTCAGCCAATGGACCTTACATGGAGGCAAAGTATCAACTGCATTATGATTCATTTACCCTTGCTAATATAAGACTGTGTTGTGTGTGCAGATGACAATCATACACTAGTGGATTGGATCTGGAGGGAACACTTGGAATGGACTGGTGCTGGAGTAGTTATGCAAAGAACAAGATTGATGATGTGCTTATGGATGGATAACGGAAGGTGCAATTTTTGCGTCGGCAGTAATAGACTTCTTCTTTTCTCTCTCTCTTTTCTCTCTTCTCTCCCATCTGGCAAATAAGGTGGGATGTCAAATGTGTATAGTGTTCACTCTTGTTGTCATGAACACTAATTTGTCATGTATTGTAATGATGATCCATTCACATGTCACCCCATTTACCATTAGTATCATTCAAGTCAATAATCCCATACCTTCCCAATATTTTGTAAGGAACTTGAGAGGATGAGTTTTCATTCAGTCATGGGGGTATGATGAGCCACAATATCATGTATGCGATATCGCATTCGTGATATTGCAGCCTTCTGCCATGTCTATAAATAAGAGGTGGCTTTCCCTTGTTCACTCATCTAGATTTAGCCCTTAGCCAAACTATAGCAGTTTTACCATTCCAGAGTTAGAATAATTTCCATGTGCCCACAGTAGGAGTCTCAAAGTGAACAGATCTTTATTTGAGCAAATTTTACCTAAGCACACATTTGTGTACAGTAATAAAGACGAACTTTCTAATAAACCTTGCAGCATGTGGACTAAGCTAAATATGATTTAATTATTTTTCATTATTTAAATGCTTTCCTAGATAATTAATCTCTCTCAACCCTTGACTCTCCTAGTTAAGTGCATTCAGTATGACCGCTTCAAGCACGTGTGTAATGCTTGGTAACCCAGTAACAAGTAGTGTTTGGTAATCCTAGTAGCATTGCACTGGTTTAGGGTGTGTGTAGCAAGTGGGAACAAATACTGGTGCTAGGACATTAGAACTTAGTTAGTGAATAGATAATGAAAGTTAGTCATTTAGTTCTCTTCACCTTTTCCCTATTAGCATAGACATGAAAAAGATAAAAGATATAAAAATCATACACCTCAGGCTTACTTAACCATACAATCGTGACAATACAAGTAAGTCTGGGAATACAATGATTGATTAACCTTAAGTGTTCCATTAAGGTGCATAAGCACTTAGTCCTTGGAGTTCGACCGGATCATGTGTGAAACGCTTGTATTTGTATGGTTGAGTGTAGGGGTACCTCACCACTCATCACCTTTGAAAGGTGTCACAAATTTTAACCTTTTTCAGGTGCTCACTTTCCATATAGGGCTAGTAATAGCCTAGTCACCTAATTTTGGTAGCTATGGCTCTAGGTCCTATATGCCCCCCACATACACCCTCATGAACTTGGTCTAGGACTATGTGGCTTTAGTTTTGCCTAAGTGCACAAATAATTTGCCATCATAGGACTATTCAAATAATGTGTTATCACCTTTAATGACATATTATTTTGATATTCTATGTACAACATCCTTTTGAGAAGCATTTAGACCTTGTGGAGATTCATGATGCATTAGGTAAAACTTGATATCTTCATACCACTCCTTTTGAGAAGTGGTGTTGACAAAGGCTATAAAGTTATCCTTAGTATCCTGCGTGATGGGAATAACATAGTTCATGGTTAAGGGAGGTAACTTGCTAAACACATTTGACATCACACTGATGGCCAAAGTTGCAATTTCATCAACTAATGTATTCTTACTTTGGGGTACATGTTGAATACCAACATCTATAAATTGTTGCATCAGTTTCTTACCTAGGTCATAGTAAGGTTGCAAATGTTTGGCCTTACCTGCATAAACCTTAGCTACTTGGTTAACCACAATTTGTGAATCACCTTTTATCATCAGGAGTTTTATTCCTTGGTCATGTGCTATCAACATTTCTTTGATTAATCCTTCATACTCCACCATGTTATTGGTACATGGAAATTTGAAATGGTAGGTGAAGGGTTAGATTTCACTAGAAGGTGAAATTATGATGGCAACAACATTGGCCCCATGGGTAGTTGAAGCTTTGTCAAAATGCATAATTGCCTCATAGCCCTTAGGTACTTCACTAATAATGTTAACATGCTTATCAGGGAATTCAAGGTCTATGGTTCCATGGTCTTCTACTAGTGAACTGATAAGTTGTGTGGCTATTGCTTACCCTTGATTGATGCTTAAGAGACATAATAAAGGTCAAATTTGACTATTATGCCTTTCTAATGGGCTATATGAATACTTTTGTAGATATTTATTATTATGGTTCTAAGCATGCTATCCTTACAAATGATATTGACCTGGCTTCTAAAGAGGTAGCATCTTCACTTTTTAATGAAAATACTAGGGCTAGAAAATACTTCTCCACTTCAACATATTGAGTCTCATAGGTGATGAATGCATGGCTTAGGCAGTATATTGATAGTTCTGCTTTATCATCTCATCTTTAATAGAGTATAGAGGAAATGGACATGTTAAAGATGGCAACATAGACGTAAAAATGATTATCCTTTTATGGTAGATAGAACATAGGTAGTTGTGCCAACTCTTGCTTAAGGTTTTCAAAGGCATCCTAACATTGAACCATCTACTCATAGAGAACTCATTTCTTAAGAAAGTGTTACATGGATTGTAGCTTATCTATAATCTTGGCAATGAACCTACGAATAAATTGTAATATACCTTGAAGTCCTTGAAGCTCCTTAAGATTGGTTGGTGCTACCAAGTTGGATATGACCTTAACCTTGTTAGTATTGACACATATTCCTACTTTAGATACTACAAAGCTGAGCATATTATCATTTTTTAGGCCAAAGACATACTTCTTGGGGTTATGCCTAAGATCACACTTGAGGCATTCTTTTCGCACAAGGTCAAGGTCATGTGCATGGTCATCGACCATTTTGGATTTAATGGCTATATCATCCACATGGCCATTAAGTAATCCTATCATATAATCACTAAAGATATATCTCATGAATTGTTGATAAGTGGTTCCTATGTTCTTTAGACCAAAGGGCATCATGGTGTAACAAAAGGTTCCCCAAGGGGTCATGAAGGTCATACAAAGTTGATGTTCTGGGTTAATCCTAACTTGTTTGTATCTAGATAACCCATCCATGAAGGATAGTAAGGCATGCCTAGCTATAGTATTGATAAGTTGGTTAATACTAGGCAAAGAGAAATCATCCTTGATGGTTTTCTTATTTAGGTCTTGGAAATCAATACAGATACATATACTCCATTTTTCTTAAGGACTACTACTATGTTGGAGACCCATTCTGTGTAATTGACAGATCAAATGAAACTAGCTTGATATAGTTTTTTGATTTCATCATGAATCTGGTTTAATCTTACAAACTTTTTGCTTAATTGGTTTGATACTAGGATCAAGTATGATGTTATGTTGCACTAGGTGTGGGTTAAGACCTGGCATATCTTCATATGACCAAGTGAAGGTCTTAATGTTGTCTTGGAGGACCTTGGTGATGTATTAAGTCTACTAAGGTTCTTTTGAGGAACTTAGTTTTAGTGTTTTCTCTTCTTCATTATGTGCGATGATAGGAACCTCAACTAGAAAATCCTCAGTAATGTCACTAACCTCAAGGTCAAGGATTTTAAATAGATTTTCAAGCTATTCGAGAGACCTCTCTATCAAGTTTATGTGGTCAATGAGGCTCTTAGACTTAAGGTTTAAGTGATTAAGATCAATAAGTCTTTCAACATCACCTTGGGGTTCACATATGTTCAATGGCAAACTAATCTACTTCTAGATGTCCATACTCCAATCCTGCATATCAACCATAAACACATTAAGTAGCACCTACGTGATAAAATGATCAAATAATGCCAAAGTAATGAAACATACTTTAATAATAATGCATGGATAAGCAAAAACACATTGCATTGATGGTCAAACAAGATTTAGAAAAGGACACTAAGGTTATGAGAGGTAGGTAAAACAAATGGAATGAAATGAAGGCCAAACAAGGTCAAATAAAGGCCAAATAATGGTCACACTCCATTTAATGATGTTGTATAAGAGAAAATCATAGTCATAAAAGGTCATATAATTGGACTTAAGGTAGATAAGGTGAATTGAAGGCTAAAGAATAGAAAATTAGGCTAAATGAGGGCCAAATGATGTTCAACTATGGTCAAGTAATGATCAAATGATGGTTGATTCCCATTAAATGATATAGAACAAGGTTGACTAAGATGAAACAACATGAACTGATGTCAAGTCATGTCAATCCAAGTCAAATGGTGCCAACTAATAGAAAAATTTGGTGGGATAGGGCCTGAATGATGAAAATTAAATCAAATAACACCAAATGATCAATTCATAAAGGCCAACAAAGCTTAACAAGGTTAAAACAAGTCGACATACCATGTAATAAGGCCAAAGTGGTCAAGGTGGATAACATGTGACAAAATATGGTCAATACTAGTTAATCAAGGATATATTTTGCCAATTTTTGGCCTTAGCAGGCCATAGTGGAAGGCTACAAGGTTGATGGATGAGTTTGGACACCAAAGGGTGTTGTTTTAAGGTTGTTTAAGGTCAAAATTGAGGCTTTTTTGGGCATCCATGCTAGACCCACACTGGCCAATGTGGGCGTGGTATGCCCTAGTGTGGATAAGGTGAAATTTGATTCTCTAGGTTCATCTTGGTTAGTTTTGGGGCCTTGATGGTCTTTATAGTCAAGGTAGTGGACTATGAGTAGCATTTAGTCAATTTTGATGTCAATTTGATCCTTTGAAAGTCATAAATGCAGCATGAAATTGCCATCCACATTAGGACTACATTGGTTAGTGTGGCCCCAATGTGAGTGCATGGTAAAATTGATTTTATAGCATTAGAAGGTTGAATTTGGTGTTTTTCTGGCTTTCCAAGGAAGTGTAAGGTCATTGGGTTGCAAATTAATCATTTTGGAGTCAAAATATGCTATTAAAAGTGAGTTTTGGGATCTTACCACCTAGAGCTATGCTAGCCATCATAGTTGAGGGTGGCCCAAGCATGGATAACTTAAAATTGGCTTTTCCATGATCAAAATAAGGTCAAATTGTAGCTATGTTTAAGGTTTTGAGGTTTGAGACTTTTCTAATTGAGTTTTAGGCCACTTGGAGTGAGATTATGCTTATGAAATCATCTTTAGACTCTATCTACATTGTAACTACATTGGTTAGCATGGCTCTAGTCCTCTTTAGTATAGTCACATTCAATTTTTGGTTGTTTTTTTTCATGAATTTTCACGAAAAATCAACCAAGTGTTTGAGCCTTTGAGGTTGCTAATGTTCATGGTTGGGGTTTAGACCTTAAATTATCAAATTTGAAGGTTGTTTAAGTCCTAGGATGGTCATGCCCTTTGGACTACACTGGCCAATGTAGTCTTAGTGTGGATGAGGAGGTATGATGAGCTTTTTACCATCTGTTAACTTGATTTCTAGGTTTTTATGATTCCTGAAGGTTCCAACAGAGTTCTAATCTTCTTGAGTCAAATTTTGGACTATTTGGATTATTGTAAGACTAGAAATACTGGTCTTAGGCCTTAACCATGCTAGAGCCACACTAGCTAGTGTGGTTGGAGGTGATCCTAGCATGGATAGATACGACATGATGTTTTTATGGCTAAAACAAGGCAAAATTGTAGTTGGTTTTAAGGATTTCAGATTTTAGGCTTACCGAGTAAAGTTTTAAGTAGTTTGATATGTTATGGAAATAGTAGAATTGATGAAAAGCCTCACCCATGTTGGAGCCACATTGGCTAGCATGTATTTGGCCTTCTTTAGCATGGGTGCACTAGGGTTTTGGCTTTTGGGATGTTCTAGTGTGAGATAAACAAATTTCTTGAATTCCCATGGTTGTTGGTGTTGATGGTTAGGATTTGGTCTCAGAATTATCAATTTTGAAGGCTTTTTGATGGTTTGTGTGATTATCACCCCTTAGGCTATGTTGGCCAACTTAGCCTTAGCATAAATGAAGGGGGAATGGTAGGTTCTTATCATTTTGGATCAATTTCTTGAGTTTTTGTAGTCTTTGGAGGATTCAATAGGGTTTGAGGATCAGAGGAATGAATTTTATGGTTGATTTGGTGCATTTATGGATCTTCTATGGATTTTCTCAAGGCACCCATGTTGGACCCACATTGGCCAGCATGGGTGAGGGCTTCCTCAGTGCGGGAAAGGGGGTTGACATGGAATTTAACTTGTTTTTGCCTGATTTTTGGTTATCAAAGACTATGGGAAGGCATAGAGGCCACAATATGTCAATTTGAAGGTTATTTTTAATATATTATGATCATACCCCACCCAACCACACTAGAGCCATGCTAGCTAGTATGATTGGGGTCTCCCCCAACATGGATGTAGGGCTAGAGTGGGGTTTTGTGTAACTTTGCCCAATTTTTAAAACATTTTGAAATGACTGGGAACCCTAAGAAGATGCAAAGGCTAACAAATGCAATTTTAGATGTATTTTATGGTACGTTATGGCCAAACCCTCACCACCCACACTGGAACGACACTCACCAGCATGGATGGGGTGCATCCTAGCATGGTTCACAAAAAATTAATGATTCTTAACACTCCTTGTTGAGTTTCAGGGGTTTTTTGAACTACTGGAGGTTTCTACTAGGATTTTAGGCTTTACATGATCATTTTGGAGTCGATTCGAGGTTTGATTAGTGTTCAAAAGTGCCATCACCCTGAAGCCACGCTAGCTAGCATGGATGTGCTTCAAGTCATCATGGTTACCCAGAATAGAAAATTTTATTAAGGGGGGTATATTCCTTGGTGCTTGGATTTTTACAATGTGTTAACCTTTGGTTTCTAATTTTGGCATATGAGGATTTTAGGCTTAAATGTGTTGATAATGGTGGACAAGCTCATGCTACACCCATGCTAGCTAGCATGGGTGAGGTAGGTTTTGGTGGTGACTAAGATTTAGAGTTCACCATAAGGCTTTATGGAGCTTCAACCCTAGCGTAGATTGGGGTTTTGATTGTGGATTTTGTTACATTGGGATTTTTAGTATTTTACTTAGGAGGCACCTAGTGGGGTCCACCAAAATTTAAATTGTATTTTGTTTTGAAGTTCCCACCTTCTTAGCATAACTAGTACTTTCCCCTTTACACTCTTAGTTCATTATGAATTGAGTGACTGAGTTTTTTGAGGGGGGTGCACAAGTATAAGACTAGTTTAACTTGTAAATTTTGCAAAAATTATTTTATCAAACTCATTTTCTTAAGAAAGCAGATAGTTGAAGAGCTCTTGCAATAGTTTTTGGTTCTACTTTGCTAGTTCTCAGCATTTCTTAGCTATTCTCCCTTAAGGAGCAGCATTGGTATTCAAAGCTTGGAGATTTTTAGAGGTTTTTACATTTTTCATGAAGATGTCAAAGAGGAGAGCATCCACAAGCAAGAATCCTACCTTGGAGGATGTAGAAGCTATAGCCAAAGAGCTTTCGCGCCTATCATGTCCCATATTGGAAGAAAGATAATCTTCAATGACTCCGAGGTACATAATTATTGGTTGTTTTTTCATGTATTTTTACAATTTTCTTACTTAGGGCCTAGGCGTTTTGGTTTGTCCTAGTTGATGTATGGCATGAGATTTTATTTTTTCAAAATACTAAATTAGATTTAGGCATGTTTATGAGGTTTTGGTGTTGCTTTGGTCTTGGGATTCTTTGATGCCAAATTATAAATTTTGTTCTAGTATTTTCTATAGTTTCCCACCTAAAAAGCAACAACACTTTTGTATTTGTTTGTGTGAAAATGAATTTGAATTTCTAGTTTTTATGACTATGGAGTTGTAATAAATTGTTCAATGGTTAAGACAGTAGTTGAACCACTGGATTCTAACTCACAGTGAATTTTCTGTGAATAATTTTGTAAACTAGTTCACAAGGGTTTTTTAGTGTTTTGCTATTTTTATGCTACTTTTCCAATTTTTTCATGAAAAAATAGCTAAGAATTTTTGGTTTTTTGGTTTGTTGATTTTTAGTTTACTTTTTATCAACTCAAATGGCTATGGAATCACTAAATTTTGATCCACGATTAATTTTCTGTGATTGTTTTTATGGATGAGTGCATAGTGAAATTTTTTCATTTTATGGTTTTAACACTTCAAGATTGGGCAACATTAACCCTTAGAAATTTTTTTCCAGCTAATGCCCTAGGTCCCTAGGGATGGTTAAGGTAGCATACGGGGTTTAAAATCAATTTTGATTGTTTCAAAAAAAATTCTGGTATTTTTTCAGCAATTTACTATGGTCATTTTTTTTCAAAAAATTTACTATGGTCATTTTTTGGAGATTTTTAATGTTTTTCCTAGTTGGTTTTATGAATTTCTCCTAGTCTTGGTATTGCAAATTTGGTGCTAATTTTTGTTGAATTTTTCATGTATACATTATTTAGACTTAGAAATTTTTTTTTGGTGTAAATGTTTCATTTTTAGTTGTCGACTATCCCATATAGTTGTAGTTTTGATTATTGCAATTGCAAACCCCCAGGTTGTATGGGTAGTTTTGGCCTTATTTTGGTAATTTTTTACCATGTTTAAAATTCCCATGGTTATTTATAGGTTTTATTTTAGTTCTCAATAGTCATTTTAAATTTTGAAAAATTTTTAACTAGCCCTCCTAGAGTTTTTACTATAACTAATTTCATTATAAACTAGGACTTTTAGTTGGAATTTTGTCAAATAAAAGTTGGGATTTCATGGCTATTACTATTATAGAAAAGGCATTATTACATGCAAATCTTCATGGTTTTAAAGCTTTTACATAAAATTTTTGTAATCTTATGCATTTTTTTTACATGAAGTTGTCATCAGTGTTCATTGGTTGTTTGGATTTTAACTCAACTTCGTGTTAACTCTTGTTTTGGGTTTTAAAGGTTGTAAGTGGTATACTTTGTTGTCTGGTTTAATGTGGTAACATTGTTATTATGGATTTTTTTTAATTAACTTTAATTTTTTAGTGATTTTTATGTTTTAGTTTTGGTTGTGTAAGATTTTAATGGTTATCGTTGTGTCATTTAGGATCTTTCTCAAACCCATCTTTGTGGTGATTGAGTTGGTGGGGCTCTTATGCTATATTCACATGCCAGAGTCTAACACACCACCTCACCATATGGTGTTGGAGTATGATTCATTATGGTTTAAGCTAGGAGCAAAGGAGTTTCTAGCCTTTATGTTGCAAAACTTTAGTGTGATGGTGTGGTCACACTTAGCTTCCCATACATAGGTTGTTATTGTGAAAACCCTATTGCCCTGTTTTGCTAGCTTGATCATCAAATTCATTGTTGATGATAAAATAAATTCCTAGGATGCAATACTTGATGGAAATTGTCCTAGAGGCATTCACAAGTTGTTCAAGATTTAGGACATGCCTAAGTTTGATTAGTATAATGCCAACAACACATTGTTAGTTGGCCATTGTGTCAACACACTGTTTCAGAACCCTTCTAGTATTATCTCCCATGTGGAAGGGTAAGCATGATTTTGAAATTTTTATTTTGGTTTAATTATTGGTTTGATTATATTATTTGTTCTTAGTAGTTTCGAAGTTATTTTTTGGTTATGCTTTGTTGTTTAATGTGCATGTTTTGTTGCTATAATGCTTGTAGTTCCTAAGGTTCAATGGGATTCCAACCATGTCATGGAGATTGATGCTTTGCCTAGTCTATCACCTTAGGTGGAAAATGTTCCACATAAGTTAAATGAAAATGTGATTGAATGTGCATTTTCATGTGCTACAATTTTTTTGAAATGCCAATGTTCAAAAAAGTTCCTATGGGAGTGAGTCATGGTGTTGGAAAGAGAGACTAAGAGATAGAGTGAGGTAATTAGAGATCTCTAGGATCACGAGGGATTCATGGAAGTCCAAGTGGATAAGAGGGAGTCCATGTGGATTGAGGAGATAACATGGGCATGGTATTGGAATGCCACTCATGGCAATGTTGAAAATGCTAGGAAGGTTGTAGTGTAGAAGCTGTAGATGGACCTATTAGCTCATAAGGACAAGGAGTGGAGGGACTATTGTGCTTGGGTCCTCAAGTGGGACTGAGCACAAAAGGATCATAAGAAAAAGTATAAGGTTGAATGAGAGGATTATCTTAAGTGTGTGTAGGAGGAGTCTATAGAATAGTGCAAGTTGAAGCTATTCATGAAGGGGATCTAAGTAGAGAGTGTCTTCAAACTATTTGAAGGCTCTTTGGTGATGGCTGACTCCCTAAGTCGTCAAGCTACTATGGTTTCTGGGGAGGTGACTATAGCCACATTTTTAGGGGAGCCACCTACATGGATCAATATCGATGAGAGAAACATCTTAATAAACATTAATCTTGGGGATGTGAATTGGGTCCACATGACTAAAGACCAAATCCTCCATCATCTAGAGGTTGGTCTTCAGAGCTTTCCCATAGAGGACACTGCTCTAGAGTCTTCTTAGGTTTGTTCATTTTAGTAATATTTTTGTTTAATTTAATTCATCATTTAATTCTGTTGATTTGCTTATTAGCCATTTATTTGTTGTGGTTATAGGTACCAAGTGACACTGATGGCCCTAGTGGTGAGGATGTTGGAAATGCTCCTCCTCCACCTCCAGAGGTACCTTAGCACCATCTACTAGTTATATCTTTGGCTATCTTATTTATTGTTGAGAATGTTGGCTATTGTGGCTAGCCTTAGCCTTTATTTATTTGTGAGAAACTCATTATTGCTACATGATGTACCTATGGATGTTCAGACTTTTATTTGTTTCAGACATTTGTTGATTGAACTTGTGTTACATTGTGTGACTTAAGGCTATAGGCTATGGATATTTTGGTTATTATCATTATATTTATTTTAATTTTGCTTATATGTTCTAGCATTTTTAATTTTATGTGCTCTATGAATTTCATGTTTATGTTATGAGGTCATGTTAGGCTACATTGGTTGGATCATGTGGTTGTATGAGGCTATTCAGTAAAGTATGTTAAACTATGGAAATGATAGGTAGACTAAGGCATAATGGCTAAAAATAGGTTGTGAAAATGTTGCTAGTTTTAGGCCATGGCAAGCCATGCATTTTTCCAGTTTTAGGCCATGGTGGGCCATGCGTTTTGCCAATTTTAGGCCATGGTAGAGCATTAACTTCACTAGTTTAGGCCATGGTGTGCTATTCATTTTGTTAGTTTTGGGCTATGATGAGTCGTGCATTTTTCCAATTTTAGGCCATGGCAGGCTATGCATTTTGCTAGTCTTAGGCCATGGTAGGTGATGCGTTTAAAAGGAAAGAAAATTTTTGCAATCTTCATGTTTTAAAATCTTATAGATTTTTCTTGGTTTTACCTTTCGAAATAAATAAGGTGCAAAAATGTAAATGATAAATAAAAGTAAACTACACTTTACATGCTACAAAGGTTAAAACAAGGTAGAATAAAGTAATGCGAATAGAATGATGCATGTAAACAAAGGTTAAACAAAAGAGTATGTCACATAGAGTAAGTGAACAAGAAACATGCATTTAATTGTGCAAGTATTTCCTAATCTTCAAAAGATTAGGAAAGGTATAAGATCTATGTTGAATAATCTTGTATTCCTCATTCCTTTGCTAACCATGTTTAAGGGGATCTCTTCCCATGGTACATTCGTGATCCTATTGTTATCATTTTGGGGCTTTAGACTTTATTTTCAATAGTAGGAGCTTCTTCTTAAAGCTCCACCCTAGATCCTTGTTCTATGTCAACATTGTTAACCACCAAGGGAACTACACTATCACTATGAATGATTATTTCACCTTGCTCATAAGCCATGTGAATTTCTTGGTGGATGGGTGAGGAAAAAACTTGTAATTGCGCTAACCAAGGCCTTCTGATGAGTCATAGTTATGTTGGCTACATCGACGAGGCCTCATTGACATAACCTTGTTGACTAGGCCTTGTCAACACATCGTATCATGCATCAATGAGGCCCCGTCGACGTAGTGTCTACATTTAGCTATAAATATGTGTTCACCAACCACATTTATGGCAATTGAGATTTTAGTAGTAGCGAAGCTCTTGTAGTTTGTTTATTTGAAAGTTAGAATTTTTCTCCCAAGTGCCCACAACAAGAGTCATTGAGTGTACGGATCTTTATTTAAGCATTGTTGTACCTAAGCACGATAGTGTGTGCAACAATAAAGATGAGCTTTCTGATAAACCTTGAAACACTTTGGATAGATTAAATATTCTATTTATGCATTTAATGTTTTCAATTATCTATTAAATTTTTTCAATTTTTTATTAAATATTTTTCAATAATTCAATTAATGAACCAATTAAGCAAGATATATTAAACACATAAGTACAATTGCTTCGAGCAAAACACGTATTCGTTTGGTAATCCTAGTAGTGTTATTGCTTGGTATGCCTAGTAGCATAGTGCTTGGTAGACCAACAATAGATACGTGGGTTTAGGACATGTACATAAAGTGGGACTGGATGCTTATGTTAGGACTTCTTAGATACTAGTTAATTAGTTAATCCAATTACTTTTATTTCCCTTCAAACACCAAACCCATAAAATACAAAATGATATAATCAGATGCCTCAATTACACTTAACCATACTAGTGTACGTCACAAGTGTAATTAGGAAGACAACGATTGACCTTAAGGTAAAGATTCACTTCCTAGAAGACTAGTGCACTAGAAACTACAAAGTTTGTGGAATTTGACCAGATCACATGTGAATGCTTGTGATTCATATGGTTAGGTGTAGGGATACCTCGCCACTCATCATTGGCACCATTACTGGGGACTTTGTTTTTTGAAATGTGTGCTATCTAGGAGTATTGAATATTATTCATATCATTGGATCAACTCAAGGTCAACATCACTCTCAATGACATATAAATTACTAAGCATACTGATAATTTTATTTGTTTTGCAAAATTTCTTCTTCTTTTCATAGACATGAAGATGTTAAACCGTTGGTCCTATAGGAGTGCAAAGTGATATATACTCATCCAGATGAGAATGTACCAGACTTCACCTTCATCCTATATTAGGATGAATAGCTGCGATGGCACCATATGGAGGGTAACATTGTCTTGCCCTTCATGAAGAATAAATTATGAATGGCTATGACACTAGGAACTACTATCCCACTGAAACACAATGTAAGAAATATTGACATCAGGAGAAGCTCCATGAGGCTATGAAGGGGAAACATTTCACTAATTCCTTATTCCTACTAGATCAAGATGACAATGAGGATCCTACCTTTGAAGGTTCTTAACATGAAGATTTTCCAGCCCCTGTTATTAATGATGAGGGTGCAACCATGAACCTGTGATCCATGATTCATAAAATAGGTTTAGGAAAGAGTGATAGACAAGGTAGGAACTCGAGCAAACATCATGATAGCAAGGAATCTAAAAATGGTGGTTGTAATGAGTGAAAAAGTGATGGTAGAAACTGTCATGGTAGTGGTGGTCCACTTTCCTCTTCATCCTCTTCATCTGATTCTAAACATTCCTCTTCATCTATTGGTTCTCATAGAAGCTACCATTGAAATAATTGTGATGAAGATGATCAACGCAACAAAAATGACCATGAAGGCCACCAAGACTGAAGGGGTGATCAAAATGATCATCAACGTCATCAATGCAGTGATGATGATGAACTTGTATTGGTAACTCAAAGTATGCTCAACATTACAGAGGTAGTTAGAATTCCAACCAAGCATAGGAAAGATAGCTAGATCAAACACTTAGACATGAATAATATTCCAAGATTTGAGGGGGGATACAATTCTGATTTGTAGACACATCTACAAGCTTTCCATGATGCCTATGCCTTACAGAACATATCAAATGAATGGTAGAAACTCAAGCTCTTCCCTAGGATACTCATCAAGGAAGCAAAATTTTTTTACTAGTCTTTGGAATCAGAATCTATTCACCAATGGAGTACCATGTTAGAGCTATTTAATGACAAATATCAGACATACTCTAGAGTGTTTAATCTAAGAAGGAAAATCCAAGGCTAGAAATAAGGAACACATGAATCCTTGGATGTTGCCATGGGTAGATACTATTTATTCTTATACCAATGCCTTGGCCATGGTTATTCTCAAAGGGAACAAGTTCACCACATCATAGATGGGCTTAGAGTAGAAACTAGAAGAACCCTTGGGATGTATGTCGAAGGAAGATTGTCTAAATTGAGAGCTCATTAGATCCAAAGGCTGATTGAGCAGGTAGCAAAAGAAGAAAGTGAGCTATGAAAAAGGGAAAGTGTAGAAGAGTATAATAGGGATCCTTCCATTAGAAAACAAGAAGTCCTATTTTATGATGAGGAGGAGTTGCTACTTGATGAAGTGGTGAACATGAAAACCTTGCCCATCCAAAAATCTATTTTTGATATTTTGGAAAATGTTGATAAATTATGGGACTCTTTGGATGAAAAATTTCAAACTGCTATGAGGATCATTGAAGAATCCAAAGAGAAAAATAGTGATCATAAGCGTAGGAGGCAAAAAGAAGCTGAACGTGCCTACTAAAGAGGTAAGGGCAAAGCTACAACAATAAAGTTGTGGAAATTGACTTTGATGATGAAACTGATTGTGACATTTGATAATATGAACATCTAAAGAGTTTTTTCCCTGTGGTGTCATACTTACAAGAGTCTGGAGTGTATAAATTAAATCCTAAACTAGCATGTAGGCAAACACCTAGATAATTGCCTTATCCTTAAGGCAATCCAAGGTAGTTCCATCAGAAATAAAAAAATTACTACCCAAATGGAACTCCTCCACAACCTTATGAATAATACCAATAATGGTACCAACCACAATCTTGGGAAATGCCACCAACCAGGTAGCAGTACCCTTATAGGCAACTAGATCCATATGAGTACTATGTTTAGCAACTTGTCTCCCTAAGAAGTTCTACAAGTCACACCTCATTTTAGCATTGCTATTACCCTCTAGAGTACTATCGAATACATTCAACATTTTCTCAATGGAAGAGCCCATATCCATACCACCCTCCACATTCATCTGCACACACGCCTCTGTCTTCAACCCAGTTACCTCTTGCTCCATCCATGCAAGGTGAGATTCCAATGCTATGAGAGTTGTACATTCACAATTGACTTTTCAACCAAGTTGTTTGGATAATTGATCCAAAAAAAGATCCTTCTTCTAACCCAAAAATTCTCTCCAACCCTCACAACCTAGTGAGGGTGATTGTCCTACATCTCTAATACCCTCATCCTCTACATCAAATAACTTTGAGTGCCCTTCAAACCAATTACTACCTCAGATTTGCATTGTGATGCTAAATCATGTTGTTTTTTATTGGATCAAGGCTGGAAATCTTCCCAAAAAAATATCTAACCTAGTAAGCCCACCCATTTACATGTAGATTATTGAACATGAGCCATGTAAGGCTTGTCTTGACTCTAGTTCTAGAGTTAATCTCATTTCCCATGATATGTACAAGGCTTGGGACATACCAACTCTCAAGAAGATCAACATCCATCTAGAATTGGTGAATTAGTCAATTATTATCCCTTTGGGATCAGTAGAGGACATTATGAACACAATTTGTAGGTGGTCCTATCCTACTAATTTTCTGCTGATCAAGGTTGAAAACTGCAAAAGTGATTTCCTCATCATTATGGGAAGAGCTTGGTTAAGCACGGTCAATGCACATATGGGCATAAGGGATCTTTCTATGGAAATATCTAAGGAAAATAAATTGAGAAAGATAGAGAAGAAGTGTATTCCATGCATAATATATAGTGATAATAGATGCAATTGTGTGCAAAAGATTTGGTCCATCAAAATTACATACATTAAAGCATGCAATCAATGTGCACAAGAAATCAATATTCAAAGGTATCTGTATGCAGTAGCCACAAAATAGGAGGACACCCAGTGGCTAATAGTTGACTTAGATAACAACACATTATGCATGGAACCAACTAAGATCCTAACATGTGCTTATGTTGAAGGCATGTATAAACTTGAATAATTTCATCCCCAACTCTCTGATGAAGATGATGATACATGTTGGGGAGAGTTGGAAATCCCTGATAACTTCAAGCAGGAGCCCCTAGAGCTAAAAAATTACCAGCTGACATGGAATATGCATTTTTAAACAATGGTAAACTAGTCATAATTAATGCCAGACTTACTTCTAAAAAAACTAAAAGTTGTTAAAAGTGATTAATAAATGGCCAGTAACCTTTGCTTGGTCATATCCTGAGCTAACAAGAATCGATCCAAGGATATGCCAACATCACATTGACACTGACCTGACCATGAAGCCTAGAAGGTAGTTGTAGAGGTGGCTGGATTTCAAATTGAAATAGATCATTAAGGAAGAAATTGAACAACTCCTCAAGGTAAGGTCCATCTATCCCATGATGAATAGCAAGTGGATTAGCCCACTCTTAATTGTGCCAAATAAAGATGGAAAATGGCAAGTCTGCATCAACTTCAGACTGTTGAATGTGGCAACATTTAAAGATCATTTTCCATTGGCATTTGTGGATCAAGTGTTGGACACCATATTTGGGCATTGTTATTATAGCTTCTTGGATGGTTATAGTGGCTATAATCAAATCCAAATTATGCTAGAAGATCATGCCAAGACAACATTCATGAGTGCTTAGGGGACTTTTGCATATTGTAAGATGTCATTCAATCTGTGCAATGCCCTTACAACATTTCAATGCCTAGTCCTTAGTATTTTCCAGCAATAGATTGGTCATGGTGTAGAAGTCTTCATGGATGACTTTTCCACCTATGAAGCTAAATTTGAGCAAGCCTTAGACCTCCTTAAGCAAGTATTAAAAAGATGTGTTGAAACTGTTGAATACATTTAGCCATTTCATGGAGCAGCAAGATGATAAAATATGAATAAAGTCACAAGGGATATTCAAGAGAAATATACATGGTGTTTGTGTTTAAATGATATTTTATACTTTGATATTCAAGAAGAATAGTTGAAGGAAGATAAATTTGTTTTAATGATAAGGAAAATTTATCATGCTCCTTTGGAAAATGAAGGATGGAAAATAAGTGAAGAGGTAAAAGAACCGATCCTGTTTACGGGGGAATCAAGGAAAATATCAAAGTTAATAAGGAGTGAATAATGTTTTTATGACAAAAGAAAAAACAGACACAGTTCCAGCTCTTATGCACAATGGAAGACAGACGGGAGAAGGAAAAATAATCCAAAAGAATATTAGTTTTTCGTTGCCAAAAAATNCATAAACAGCGTTGGACGTACGAGTTAGGGCAAACGGAGCCACCGAGACCTCCGCGCAGATGCCGCGCCATTGAATCTTCACCGGTAAGTTCTAAAACAAAAGCAAAA
>MNCI01021515.1:265233-304696 GCA_015680685.1 Gnetum montanum
CTCTTTAAAGTAAGTCATTTGTAGTTCACACACAACGCAATTGTTACATTTTACACAACCACATGCCGCAACAGCACACACACATACTCACATTAACTACTGAGTTTATTTGGAGGTATCTGGGCCTTGGTGTTGCCAGAGACCAGCAGGCACCTAAATCCTGTTCGAGGACACTTGTTGGTGGTCGCATCCCAAACGGTCGCCAACAGAAACAAAATTGTGGCTCAACTAGCAAAAGAGCCATCTCATGGTCCAACAAGGCATTATGGTAGGGCACTGACTTTTGCAAAAAGGAATTGAGGTAGACCCAGAAAAGATAAGGGTCATTCAAGGAATAACATGTCAACCAGAGATAGTTAAAGGTGTTTAGTCATTTCTTGGACACATTGGCTACTACAGGAAATTTATAGAGAATTTCTTTAAGATGGAAAAATCATTGGTAGAGGTTACAAAGAAAGATGCACCTTTTATTCGGATCAAGGAATGTAAACATGCATTCCAATAGTTAAAAGAGAAACTTGTAGAAAAACCAATCCTACAAGCACTAGACTAGTCCAGACCCTTCCACATTATGATAGATGCATCTAACTATGCCTTGAGAGTAGTGCTCACATAGATGGATGATAAAAAATGCCCATACTAGATCTACTATGTGAGCTGAAGCATTGTGGAATCACAGTTAAATTACATCACCATGGAAAAAGAACTAATGGACGTGGTGTATGCTTTGGAAAAGTTTAGGCACTATGTGCTTGACTACAAAGTATTTTTGCACATAGGTCATAGTGTAATCTGATTCCTCATGAATAAGACAATGGTGAGCCCTTGTGTCATACGGTGGCTTGCGATCTTACACGAATTCAATATCACGATGGTAGATCGAAAAGGGATGGAGAATGTGATTGCTGACCATCTCTCTTGCTTAAGATGGGATAATAAAGAGGAGGAGAGCCCACTCTCTAATCAGTTTTTAGATGAACTCCTCTTTACAAGAGTAATAAATAAACAAATGCTCATAGAAACAACATGGTATAATGGTATCCTCACTTATCTTCTTACTTAGGAGATTCCATAAGATCTTGACTTTAGACAGAAGAAAAAATATTTTCATCAGGCCAAATACTTTATGCAAATCAAAGGACATCTCTACAAGGTATGTGTAGATGGCCTGATTAATTGGTATGTCCCTAATGAAGATCAACTATGCATTTTCCAGGATGCTCATGAAGGGCCTTGTGAAGGCCTCTATGTAGGGAGATGCACAATCATAAAAAATATGATGGTAGGATACTATCGTCCTACAACCTTTGGGGATGCCTACCAGTTTGTCAAATCTTGTGAATGTTGTCAACGAGATGAGGGGATGACTTCTTGCATGGAAGGTCCTCAATAGTGGATTCAACCATCGGAACCTTTTGACATATGGGGTGTTCACTTCTTGGGTCCCATCACACCCATGTTTAATGGAAAGGCATATATTATTGTAGCAGTTGACTACTACACAAAATGGATAGAGGTAGCAGTCGCTACTGATTGTACATCATCCACTACTGCTAGATTTATACAAAAAAATATTGTAAATAGGTCTGGGATGCCATGTTCACTAATTTTTGATAATGGAACTCATTTCACAAGTGCCATTTTCAGAAAGTTGATGCAACTCTTGTGGGTTGAACATAAATTAATAACATCCTACCATCCCCAAGCCAATGGTCAAGTAGAGGTAACCAATCAAGAGATCACAAAAATACTAACATGGACCATTAGCAAATATAGAAAAGATTGGAGTACAAAACTTAACAATGTCCTCTGGGCTTACCATTCAACATGGAAACTTCCTATTAGCTACTCTTCCTATGAGTTGATGTATGGAAAACTTCCAAAGCTCTTGATTCAATCTAAGCTCTATACACTCTCAACATCTTGTGATCTAAATCTTGACCTAAGTTTAGCATAGAAAGAAAGATTGATCAACCTAAATGTACTAGATGAAAATTGATTAGTGGCCCTATCTTTGAATGAGGTGTACAAGGCATTCAACAAGCAACATCATGACCTCAAAATCAGGAAAGTAAAACTTCAATTAGAAGATTAGGTCATCTATTGGAACACCACACATGTACCCTAGAAGGAAAAATTTCAAATATTGTGGGAGGAACCTTATATAATTGATCAAACCTTTCCTTTGGGGCCATGCTAATCTATAGACCTAAAAGCCTAAATAAAAAGTAGTTGGTCAACATACAACAAGTAAAACATTTCCTTGAACCAAGATAGGTTAGTGCAACTACCACCTTAACAAATGGACAACCACGTTCCATTTTTTGGATCTCCTCCTTCCAACTTAGTTGTTGGGAAGATGGCCATTCATGCTAACAATCCATGTGGCTTCTCAGTTTTTCTATTTTTTGTTTTCCATGTTTTTCTAATTCTACAAGTTGTTTATTTTACAAATTTTTGATTTTCAAATTTTTATAATTTTACATCATTGTTAGTACTTTTGAACCTTTTTTGATTATTTTACATTTTCTTATATATTTTAATTTATTTTATTTTGTTCATTGTATGATATTTCCTCATTTTTGCTAATAAAATTGCTTTATTGCCACAAGAGACAATGTTGCTGTTGTTGTTTACTAATGATGGTTTGTGCTTAATGTTGTGATTGTTGATGTCTAGTTTCTATTTTTGAATTCTGATGTCTAATGACTTTAACATGGTTTATTTTTCATGGGATAGGTAGTAAGTTCATAACACTTTCCCATCTGATAAACTCTATGGTTTTCCTTGTTCTAGGAATTTGAGGTCCCTTCCATTAAAGAAACTTTTAATCAATCGGTGACCTTGGTAGTTTTGGAATTAGAAAGGATTCAAAAGGTTTGTAAAGGATGTGACTTCAAGGGGACTTAATACTCTTTGTACTCTTCTACTTGCTTGAGTGTTGGAGTGTTTTTACAAACTTCTTATTATCCAATTTCAACCACTAATAGGAAGTTAAATAAGTATTTGCATGGTGTGGTTCCCATCCAATAAAATGATGGGAATTCAAAGCATACCCCTTAGAAGCACTAAACAGATAAGTCCTTGCATGGTGTGGTTCCCATTTCAAAATAAAATGATGGAAATTAAAGCACATCCCTTAGACAAATAAATAGGCCACAAGAACTAGTTATGGGACTAGAAAGACATGCACTTACACTTGAAAGTTCCCTCTAATTAAGGCCCTCTTTCACTTCCTACTTCTCTATTTTCTTCTTCTTATGAAATTGTGGTTGTCTTGTGGAAGCATTCTAATGTCTCATGTGGGTGGATTGGTCTTAGGGTTGTGATGCAGAGTCACTGAAAGCATATGGTTTTGGTCTGGACTAAGGATGGATCCTCCCAGGTCATTTTAAACACAAATTCCACAAGTAACTTCTTATGAACTCAATTTTGAACTTCATTCCACCTTCTCTATCATTCATCCATGCTACCATAACTTACCTCACTACCATGTTCTATGTTATGCTCTATGTCTTGGTCTGATGTGTTGGAATTCTTAGATAGATTCTTTTTTGTTGGTCCTTAACTTTTCATGATCATTAATCGATCATGGGGCCCATAGACTCCTTAGTTGAGGTTATGAAAGGGTAATAAGGGCATGAGCCTACTATGGGAAGGACCCACTTGCATAGATCTTAGCTTGATTAGTTAAGGTTTCTTACCTTTGACATTTTCACAATCCTATCTTATGTGTATTCGATTGTGTATTCTGCTTAGTGCTCCTTAACCTTTTATTTCATTCATCCCCCAAATCATTTTTCTCCATTTTTTCAAATTTATGAGCTCCAACACCCTCTTCTCATATTTTCATACTATTCTTGGCCTTTTGAGCTTTTATGTAACCCCAATTTCATTCAAAAATTATTTGTATTTTGCAAGTTTGAAAAAAGTCAATGATTGTCTACAGTGGTTAATAGCTACATCAACGAGGCCTCATCAACGCAGTGCATAAATCCTATATATACTACCATGCACTTAGGAATTTTTGACATTTGCCTCATAACACATGGGGAGTTTTTGCAATTTTTTAGAGCCCAAAACCTTCCAAAGCCCATAACTTCCCAAACGTTTGTCCAAATCACTCCATTTTTTGATCTTGCACTTACTGGAGGTAAGCCCTTTATCATGGGGACCACAAAATTTAAGGTTTCTGATGAAGAATTGATGATTTTTTTTGGAAATTCTTCTAACTCCCCCAAAGGGTTAATAACCTTAACAATATACAAACATTAATTTTTTAAAAAAGTTAGCCCTTTCAACAACCTCTGGGATGAGTTATTATTAATAACCAATAAATAAATAATAATTGGAATAATTAAAGTAGCCATAAATACAACTTAGCCAAGTGTAACTATCCTTAAGAGATAAAGGTATCCCAATTGCTTTAAGTTACATAATGATTGCTAACCCATGGTCTCATTATGCTTATAGATGGTACTAAAACCAAAATTCCCATAAGAAGGAGAACCCTCTCAACCAAAGAAGAAGTGGCCTTGGGTTGGAAGGGGCCAACAAGAACAATTCCAAGAACCACCAAAGGCAACCCATGCAATGGGACCTCTTCGTGAGGAGTCTGAAGTGGAATCTATCTAACTGATTCCAAAAGAAGAAGTGTCCGCCAAGCAATCACAACTAGGAGAAGTGCATAGACCTACCCCAAGGCTTGAGGTCACTTTGACTCAAGTCTACCTTGACATCATTAGGTCTCGAGAGATTTAACGATCAATTCTTCAAGAAATGAACTTTGAGCCATTCCTAAACAAAGCTCTAGCAGAAGTCAAAACACAACTACAAACCTCTCCCATGTGGCCTCATCACATCTAGTGGGGAATGGTACATGGAAGAGACCTACCTCTTTTGAAACAATTGAAAGCTGGGTTCCATAGTCAAGATCAAGGATATTTAAGTATCTTAGCCAAAGCTATCATGTAGGCATTGGGGTTGCCTAACATTAGAACACAGTTGGTAGAACTATCAATGAAAGGTGATCCTAAGGCTAAGAAGGAGTGGACTCAGTAGTGCTACTAGGTTGATCGTAACGAGTATGGTGTGCTCACATCAATAGAGCATATCTATTTCAAAATTATAGCCTATCACCTCAACCTAATAGTGAGGCCTAGAAAGGTTACCACCTTCTCTACCCAAGCATGTGTCACTCTAAGCAGGAGATTTTCTATGAACCTTCCACAACTCATCTACTTGGAAATTGAAAAGCATTTCAAAGAAAATGAATGTGGAAGAAAAAACTCACCCTTTTTGTGCCTCATCCAAAAACTCTGCAAAATGGTAGGAATCATCCACTACTTTAATGACATAATCACGCATGCTTCTTTGGCATAATGAACTAAGATTATGAAAGAAAAGATGCCAACAACAACTCAAGAAGAGGAGTAGTTACCACCGCCACCGCCTACTCAAGAAATAATGTCAGAGGCCAATGCAACTAGTTATTTCCTGCATAAAATCCAAAAGCAGCTCTTGAGTGAACAAGAGTAGTGTGTAGGAATGAGTGGTGTAGATCCATCTGTGTATTGACTAGCAATGAGTCACCTTAATGAGGTGGCTTAAATAATCAGTCAGATGGAGAGGGGGGTCGATATTCTTTGTCCAAAGAACGTAGTTACCCACGAGGTTGGATCCCAATGCTGGAGAGGTGATGGTATCCTTATCACAATACCATTTATTCCTAGAAATCTCTGGGAATGCCACCACCTTCTTAGTGTGATTGGAGGAAGGTGAAGAGGTAACTGACTTGATGATGTAACACCAAGGGCAAGAAATAACAACTAAAGTGGTCGCTGATCATGTAGCTAAAGCACTCAATGCACCTGTGGTATTTGTACTAGACGTATCTGCATTTCGAGATGTGTAGACATCCATGGGCATAATTAGCGAGAAGTTGAATGTATCCCAACATGAGGAATTGCTGGATTGATTGGTGGGGACTAGGAAATTGATTCTGGATATCTTCAATTTTTTAAAAACCATCACCACAACCCAATTAGAGTTGCTAGATGCAAGGGGCAAGTGCGGCATCCTAGAGGGATAACTCAAAATAGCTCAAGCATAGAATCAATGCTTGGTCAAGGAGGTTGCTGAATTATGTGCCTGCCTTGCAAATTCTACAATCCTTAGCCCAACAACAACCAAAGATGAAGTTTTTCAATAGCTTCAAGAATGATTTAGAAAGGCTAAGGAGGAGGTAGTAACGACCGTCTTTAACTAGTTCATAGAAGAAGCAAAGACATACTCAATTTAGAAGGACTTGGTTTAGATGCACTAGGAGAATGAGACTCTAATCATCCAAAATCATCTACTAAATAATGTTGATGCCTAGAAGGAACAAATGCAATAATTTATTCATCAATAGTAGGAGTAGCTTACTAGGGTGAACATTAAGTTGAGGAGATTGGCCATAGAGAATCAAAATCTATCAATGGAGGAAGTTCATACCTTGCACCAAAAATCTGTTATCAAAATTACTACCTAGAAGAATGAAGCCTTGAAATTTGAAAAAGTCAAAGATCACTACAGAGACTAGGTTGGCCTATAGAGGGAAGTTAATGAAAAACACATCCAAATGACAAAGGTGAAAATGAATGAAGCCCTCTAGCAACTCCAACAAGGAAGAAAAGTTTAGTAGCCCATTGTTGATGGGATTGATGCCTACAATAAAGTAGAGATCTACTTAAAAGAGTTGTAGATAGAAGAAATGATAGAGTACATGGAGTTGGCCAATCCCCATTACACGAACCTGGCTATGCTAGCTACCAGATGGTCATAATCAAAGTTAGAGAAATAAGTGGCTAGATCATATTTACTATATGAGGTAGAGTTTAAGAACCATAAAGATACCAAGTAGCTTGAGACTACAAATGATGAACTCAAAGTTCTTAGAGCACACTTCATAAATCAATGATCAATTGTTGAGAACCTAGCTAAAAGGATGAATGATTACTAGGAGTTGAAGGATATAGTCAGAGCATTCGACATTGAATGCAAAAAATTTACTACCTAGTTCATCAATGCAAAGGAATTGTTTCTAGCAATACAATGTTCCTAGGATGTGCCTATTTTGGCCCACATCAGTGAAGCCATGTGGATAGTGCATGATCTCAAAAGTAAGAAGGAGAAAATGAAAGCATTGTTGGATGCTTTTCTTCTTCCACCAAAAGTTGTAGTAGTAGCAGGATAGCCACAACCACCTCAACTGCCACATGTGCATGAAGTTAGAGAAGGTCCCTCAGAACCTCAAGAGCCACCACTACATGGGACTATATAATCTTCTCTAATCAACTTCGGACCATCAAGGAACATGTTATTCAAATTTTGAAAAAGTCATATTATGGTGTTCAATTTTATGTTCTAAACACCACCATTTCTGTAATGTGTTGATTCGTACACCCAAGCACTCCATTTTTTTTGTCAAGTCAGTCTATTTTTGTTTGTGAAAGGTTAGTTAATAATTCCACACCTTTCCAATTTTTGTAAAGAGCTCGAGGATGATTTGTCATTTAATTGTGGGGATATGATAAGTTGCAGTTTTGTTAGCTGCATCAACAAGGCCTTGTCTATGTAGCCTCATTGACACATCGTATCATGCATTGACGAGGCCCATCAATGTAGTATATGCATTTGGTTATAAATACATGTCCAGTAGCCACATTTATGGAAATTGAGATTTTAGTAGTAGCGAAGCTCTTGTAGTTTGCTCATTTGAAAGTTAGAATTTTTCTCCTGAGTGCTTGCAGTAGGAGTAATTGAGTATACGGATCTTTATTCAAGCATTGTTATACCTGAGCATGACAGTGTGTGAAAAAATAAAGATGAGCTTTCTAATAACCTTGTAGCACTTTGGATAGATTAAATATTCTATTTATGAATCTAATGTTTTCAATTATTTATTAAATATTTTCTAGTAATTCAGTTACTGAAGTAATTAAGCAGGATAGATTAAACACATAAGTACAACCACTTCAAGCATAACATGTATTTGTTTTGCAATCCCAGCAGCATTATTGCTTGGTATGCCTAGTAGTGTAGCACTTAGTAGCCTAGTAGTGAATATGTGGGGTTAGGAAATGTACAGAAAGTAGGACCTAATGCTTATCTTAGAACTACTTAGATACTAGTTAAGTAGTCAATTAAAATTAGTTAATCCAGTTACTTTTATGTCCCTTCAAACACCAAACCCATAAAATACAAAATGATAAAAATCAGATGCCTCAATTACACTTAACCATACCAATGTACATCACAAGTGTAATGGGAAAGACAACGATTGACCTTAAGGCAAAGATTCACTTCCTAGAAGACTAGTGCACTGAAAACTACAAAGTCCATGAAATTCGACTGGATCGCATGTGAATGCTTGTGATTTGTATGGTTGGGCATAGGGGTACCATGCTACTCATCACCTCCCTAGGATGAGATTGAATCTTGGCATCTCTTCCACCATTAAGAAATTGGCTATTGTGGGGAGTTGCACCCCTGGTACCAAGTCCAAGGAAATTGATCCTTTTACTACAACTTGAGATTCATTCAAGGATTTAAGAGTGGAAGTTTATGTATGTTGGACATGTTCTATTAGGCCTAAGCACTTAACAATGGGGTATGGTATAATGGTAGTGGCCACCCCATCGTCCATGTGTACCTTATGTACTTTGTATTGCCCTATTCTTATCATTATGAAGAGAGGGGCCTTAGTTGTGTTTCCATCCTAGGAGTTGGTCTTGATTTCATTATCATGGAACACCAATGTTGTTGATTTAATTTCTTCCTTAGGTGAAGGTGGTACCATGACTTTGTGGATGTACTCATCACTAGTGGGGATGCCCTTACTTATAGGAATAGAAGTTAACATTTTCACTAATGCCTCATGTTATGTAACATAGGTTATTACTAGATCGTAATGGCTAAGGGATGTGTTTTTTTATTTTATTGACTAATTGACCTATTCCATGGTGTTAAGGAAGTCCTTGTCATTGGCTATCATTTTTTCGTTTTTTATTGATTTTGACTTCCTTCATGCATTCCAGGATGTGAACTTCATTTATTAGTGGTTGTGCTTTGGTTTCTTTTCCCTTTTCTTATGGTTTGTAGTCCTCCCATGTTTGGCTGGTTGAAGCAGCCTAAGTGTTAGAGCTCATGGGGATGGATGAATTAGGAGTGGGCTTCGATAGGTCCACCTCTTTTCATGCCTTAGACTACTTTTTATTTTTGTTCTTGGGCTTTAGCACAGAGTTCTTGCATTCTTTCAATGATGATTTTTTATTGTCTTGTTGTGAAGAAGTCGTGGTGTTGGCCATCATAGGAGGATGTTGCTTAGTTGTTGTTTTTATTTTAGTTGTAGTGGGAGGGGGTACCCTAACCACAAAAGGTTCCTTAGGACATGTAGGTAATGGTATCCTTACAAGAAAGAGGGTCCTTGAACTAGTTAAGGTTGAAGGACTCCTTTAATTGTGAGGAGGTACCTAAATCACAAATGGCTTCAGTGTAATCCTTAAATCATTTCTCACATCGAACGTTACTATGGTGTAAGGGTTGTTGACATTCAATAGGTCCCTATAGACCTACATGGATTAGTTTCTTGGCTTGACTAAGTTAGAGGCATTAAGGACCAATTCCTCATTTTCTACCATCTTTTGTAGGTCATCCTTAAGGGCTAAAGAGAAGTTGGTATCATGACCTAGTAGTTGATGGTAGTGGCAAAAATTGTCAAGTTTGAAGTACTTAGGAACCAGTGGTTCATCCTTGCTTGTAAGAGCAGAGTTCTTTGAAATTTCACATAGTCTATCGTGCTTCTTATAGACATTATCTTTCATTTTTTATATTAGATTTTCTCACTTTTCAATAACTAATCAAGGAGTTCAAGTAGTTTTAGTGGTAGTCTAGTAAACTTTGATTGATATTTCATTTTGAAATTCACCCTTGTGTTGCTTGATGTAAAGGCTCCAAATGTTGATGGTTGATTGTTGTTGGTAGGGACCTTGTGTTTTTTCATTTTGGGTCCCTAATTGGGTTTAGTCTCTTTGGTCATAATGGTTATGGCTATGTTGTTTTGCCTTCCCTTTTTCCTATCCTTCCACGTATGTTGGTTTTTATATACCATATAGGCAGGGTCATGATTGGCCTCAGTAGCATCCTCTATGTTATTGGTTTGAGAGAAGGCTTGGCTGAGTGACTGTGGATCTAGGTAGTAAATTTTATTCTTAATTAACTTATTAATCATCCCTTATGGTAAGAAGATGGATCTTAGCTATGGGTTCTGGAATCTCATTGGGAAGAGCATTCTAGTATTGTATGATTTTTTTTATGAGCTCAAGAGGTCCCTGCTTGACCCTCATTAGTTGGTCAAGAGTCATGTTGGGTTTCAAGTTATACTTGAAATGGTTACCAAACTATGATATTAAGTCCTCAAGTGAGTATATAGATCCTCTTCATAATGCATAGTACTAGTCCAAGGCTTTTCTAGTAAGGAACATAGGAAAGATCCACATTATGGTATGCAGCTAGGCTTGCAATAGCAAACACTCAGAATAGAAATCCATTATTTTCATTATCTAATTTGTCAAAGCCTTGAGCTTCCACAACTCCTCCATAATGTCTTGGATCATCTAGAATGGTTGATTCAAACCTTGGGGCATTTCCATGGATTTCAATGTTTGTACAAATGGTTGGGGTATGTGTTGAGAGGCTTGTGGCCTTGTCATGGGTTGTGATATAAAAAGGAAAGGTTGGATGATCATTTTTGTAGGCAAGATAAAATATGAGAAAGAGATTTGTGATAGTATTTAAGGAACAAAGGGAAAAATTGTGTGTGAATTTTGGATCACTTGGGATCCCATTGTGGGGTCCACTAGTATAGAGAAGTGGTGGACAATGGTGAAGACCATTAGTGATAACTGTGTAGATGAGGCTACATGGAAAAACACATGGAGGAGAATAGGGAGGCTATTTGAAGCATAGAATGTGCCTGGTAAGCCACTATGATAGGCACTAGTCCAAACATGGTAGGGTATACGAGAGACAAGGGTTGAGGCACCACCCCCACAGAAGAGACAGGCATTGTCAAAGTAAGTGTAGTGGCCTGGGTAGTCGACTATTAGAAGAGGCTCCCTATGTAGTTATTAGGTTCAAGCTTGGCCTTGAAGTCTTCATGCTTCTCATGTTGGTTTGCTAAATTGAGCTTCTTACTTTGTTTGCCCATCTCAATTATTTTAGATAGTATACACACATAAATGTCATTAGGTGGTATTTTGTCAGACAGGGAGGGTATGTACTCCTTTCCATTTCAATGGATTAGCTCATATTCATGTTTAGCCTCCTTAGTTTGAGTAATTGCCTACCCTCAACCATGACAGGGTCTTTTAGATCATACACCCTTATAGCATCCTAGTTAGATGTCATATCAGTCAAGTTGAGGGGTAAGAAAGTTGATTAGTTGAAAGACATGATTACTGATTTAAATTTGATTTAATAAAATGTATAATTAGTCAATTAAATCAAAATTCCAACAAGTGGAATTATTCAAGATGAAAAAGAGGTATGGCTATAAAACTTTGTGAACTATAACTACAAAACGTAGTGTAAGCTACAATGACAGAGGGCACACCCTACACATGAGAATATCGAATGGTTTTTTTTGTGTGTGTTGAAAATACCAACTATGATAATTTTACTAGTGGTGGTTAAGCTAGAGGGAAAAAAGAGGTGTAAGATGTTAACCACTACCTCACCCACTTGCTCTACGTTGGGGTCTCCCCTCTCAATAAGAATAATGTATCTTTTCAAAAGTGTAAATGAAAAATTTTATCTTTTCAAAGGCTACATTGATGGGTAGAGAAAAGCCAACACTAGCCTTGCTAGAAAATTTCACAAAAAATGCGGGGTGTGGGGGGTGTGGGGTTTGTGTTTTTGGATCAAAAACCCACATTGGCTTTGAAAAATCTAGCAACTACTATGAAGCTTGTCATAAAACCAAAATCACCTACAACCTCAACACTATTTTGGTGGTAGGAAGATGGTTGGTAGTGTTGGTTTCTCCCATACGTTTCTTAGGAATAGGATTTAAATGGTATTTGTGTTGGAAAAAGGCTCAATGTTGTCCTTCTTGGCAAGTTTCATAGTAGGGGGTTGGGGTTTTTGGAGCAAAAACCCACACTGGCTTTGAAAATTCTAGTAAGTACTATGAAAATTTTCCTTAAACTCAAATCACCTGTAACTTTAACATTGGATTTTGGTGGTAGGGAGATGGGTGTCAGCATTGGTTTTCTTGCAAAAAAATATTGATGAAAAAGTTTAAAGAATTTTGTGTAGATACAAGGTCTTAAACTTGCAAAAATACATGTAAAAATTATGAAATAGGATTGGACATAGAATTTGGGTAGAGGCCCTCCTTCTAACATCAAAAAATTTTTGTATTTGAAAAATTTGGTTAATGGAGAATCAAAGATCATAGGTGCAAGATATTTTTAACCTTGAATCCCAAGGGCCTCCAAGAAAGATGATCCAAGGTGTCCTAGATGGTCTGGTCAATCACCTAGGGACTTAAGAAATGTAAACAAGGATAAACAAAATGTAAAATATTGTAGATCTGATCTAGAAACTAAATGCACAAAATAAAACTATAACAATTTTTCACAACAAATGAACTATAAAGTTTATTACAATTACTATAAATAAATAAAGTTTAGAAATGTGTACAAAATGGTGCCTGGATGCACAAATGATTTTCTTTTGTGGATTCTGAAGCTTATTGAAGTTGGTAGTCTAGTATCATAGTTAGTTGCATAATCTAGGTACTCCCCAACTCCCACATTGAAACACCTTGCTGGCTCCTCTCACAGATCTACAATGTTGGTCACAGGGGGGGGGGGGGGGGGGGGGGGGGGGGGGGGTAAGGTGTGTGAAGGACTTTTGTCACAAGAGGAGGGTAGTATGCTAGGAGTCTTGATGCCTAGGTAGTCCAATGTTGCTCCAAAAATTATCACACAAGCCCCAAAGTTACAAGTGCTAAAAATGGTTGCAAGTTCCACAATGAAGAATTGTCAAAAATCTTTGTGTTTTCTTGAAGTTTCAAAAAGCTTAGGAATTTAAAGGTGGTGGAACCCTTTTAACATATCTGAAGTGGGTTTATATAGGCTATATGGCTATTGAATTTTGGTTGCAAATTTTTGTCACGATTACTAACAAACTGGTGTCATGTGTAAGTGTGGTAGGTGTTTGATTCTAGCATAGTTTCTATTTGTGGTAAGTTTTGATACCCTCAAGGCACCAAAACCATGTTGGTTACCAGAAATAGTAAATGGATTTTTCATTCACATTGGCTTTCCAGTAGCAATGTTTGAGTTGTGGAAGCAATGTTGAAATTTGATGAAAATGAAAACTCCCATCACTCCAACACTGGCCTTAATGTGGCAATGCTAGCTTTATGTTTACTACATTGGCCATAGTTGGGGGAATGAAAGCAAAAACCCCCAACACAGGTGCTTCCAGTGTAGTAAAGGTCATGCCCCTTACAAAACCCATGAAAATTCCAATTTTGATAGTCCAAAAGGTATTTTTGACCTTTCTAAGCCTAAATATTGACATGGTGGGACTTTTTTTCACTTGAGAAGTGCAACTATAACAACTTATGAGGCATTTTTTTAGCCTTGAAGGTTAAAGTATGTGAAATTGTATCTCATGGATTACAATCTTGACATTTTACAATGAAATTCTAGCCTTAGGCTTTATGGGGTGGAAGTTATAATGTTAAAAAGGTTGTAACATTTATTTTCTTGGTGGGTTTCAACAAAGAATCTATCCACATAGTAATAGTGCCATCCTCACCTAAGGAAGAAATAAAGTCAAACACTTTAACATTTTGGGACAACAAGGTACTGATCAACTCACAAAGTCATGAGGTGTCAAGAGCTCCCTTATTTATAATGATAAGAGTTGGCCAATATAAAGTAGACTAGGTACATGTGAATGATGTGGTAGCTACTAATGTTATATCCTTCATTATTGTAGAATGCTTGGGCTTGACTGAACACATTTAGAGCACCTCCACCTTAGCACTTAAATCATTTAAAAAGTCATGTGTAGAGGTGACAGGGTTAATTTCATTAGATTTCATAGCTAGGGAGTAGTTTCGCACATCAGTTAATTTCCTTGTAATGGAAGAGACATCAAGATTCAACCTAATCTTGGGGAGATCCTAGTTAGCCAAACTACAAGTTATCTCTTCCTTGATCCATCAAGAAATTCATCTGCCTTATGAGGGAGATGAGATTATTATCCATGGGGATAACATGGCTCCCTTGTCTATCAATAATGTTGACGTAGAATAAGGATCCAAGGTGGAGTTTCAAGAAGAAGCTCATGTAACCCAAAACATAGTTGAGAAACCTAATGAAATTGACCAAGTTAAAACCAACAATGCAAGGGTCATAAAAGAATCATGGGATGAACTTCCATTTAACAGAGTAAGCAAAGGAAACGAGGAGTATAAAATCATTCAATGAAGGTCGTACGCATTTAATAATCTCTCAAAGATTAGAAAGAACTTGTGCAATTGAACCCTCTACTTACTTTCTTAATCATGTACCTTATGATGTGGCATTTAATTTGTCGCCTTATCTTCAACTTTTACATTTTACATTATGTCTATGGTCTTTAAGTTGATGTCTAGTTTATAATTTCATGCATATTTTCTTTACGTTTACATGAAATTATAAAACATAAAAAACATAAAATATACAAAAATATATACAAAATGTGATAACTAAAAATCAATTTAGAATGTAAACACACTAAAAATAATAACACATAATAGTTTGAAGTTAAAACCAATAGTAGCCATGGTCACACTATGTGACAAATAAAAAAAAGTAGATACATAATGTTCAATAGCCATAGTTGCACTATGCAAAAAATGACATGATCCAATAAAAGAATAATAAATAGTCTCATGAGCTAAAGTAGCTAAATAACATCAATAGCCAATGATAATAAAATGAAAAAAATCAACCAATGGACAAAGCTAGGTCATGGGAGGAGGAGGAGCATCATCACTAACACCATGGCTGTCAACATCACAAACATCACTAGAAGCCTACAGAAAATAAAAAAATTTAGACAATTAGTAACCATGATAACCTATAAACATAACCAATGAAGAATAAATAAAAACTATAACTTCAGGCTAAAAACGAAAACAATTCTTTTTCAAACCTCAAGAAAATTAGGGGCAATGTTTTCAGGGGAAAATTTTTGAAGACTTGCTTTGAGCCTAGGAAGAATCTGTTCTTCACTCAAGTTGGCCTAATCAACGTCCCCTAAATCCACACTTGCTAAGATCTTTCCCTTCTCTACATACGTCCACTTAGGTGGATCACAAGAAAAGTTAGCAATAGTGATCATAGTAGATGTGGTAGCAATCTGATGGGTAGGGTCATCAACAACTACCACTGATTTTCTCAAACAAGCGGAAGGCATTCTCTATTCCTATACCCTACACAAATAACTTGTACTTACATTGTTTCATGGATATTTCATGCCATGATTTTTTTTAGTTCTCTCTTTCCATCTTGTAGATCCATTTGTGAGCCTTTTTCCTCCTACCCCACTCTAAGATCAAGGTGTAGTCATCACACTACTCTTTGGTCTTACAAATCATATTCTTCATCTACATATCCTTCTCTGTAATGCTTCTAGCTAGGGCCACCTTCCCTTGGATAGCACTCCAATAACGAGACCGCTCAATCTCCTTAGTACGTAAGGAATCATTATTGGTTGCCTAGGCCTCTATGAATTCTTTGCGATCCTCAAGGCTCCTAGCTTTATTAGTTAACTACTTGATTTGTTTCTTTGCTACAATGAGATGTTTTCACTGGAGCTTGTTGGAACATTGGGATTTCTAAAACATTGAGGCACATGATCCTACATGTTTGGTAGCCCCTTCATACAACCTTCATGGAATGCTCTCTACATCTAAAGGCATCTCAGGGAGCTCATCAAGCTCAAAGTCTTGTGAAGGGTCCCATCTTATCTTGAAAATTGTCATTAATAAAAACCTTAAAATAATAAGAAATAATAAAGATAAAACATAAAAAACTACAACCATGTGACCATAAGACATGAAAATGAACATTGAAATTATAAAAAAAACATGTAAAACAAATACATTTGAACTGTTCTTACCATAATTAGGGTCTATCTATTGCAACTTGTCCACCATATCATTCATCATGCCTCTCATGAACTCCACCTTGTATGAGACCTCCACCCAAGATTTAGCATGGAATGTAGATGACTCTGGTGGAAAATCATGCTCTACAATGAGCATAAAAGTCAACACCTATCTATAGTGAAAGAGCAACGAATAACTAAAACAAAAGTAAAGATACAAATTCTAAAGCTCTCCAAGAAGATCAAGAAGCATGTCTAATAGGGCATTGTCTTCCAGAGGTGTATCATCTAGGGAGAAGTCGAAAATATGTAATGCCCCTTCAAATCTCCTTTTTTCTTCCTCCTCGCAGCTACGCTCTTCCTTCACAATAGCATGAGGAGATAGGTCCTAGGTCCTACATCCTCCCTACAACAAATCAAGGCCAACTGTATAAAATAAGCTGAAAATAGCTTTAATAAAAAAACAAGAAATTAAGAAAAAAGTACATACCTCTAATGCCTTGATTCATCCTCTTTAATTTGATTGTCATTTTCCTAGGTGCTTCTTGAGCTGGGACTAGATCATTATTGTTAACTCATGGCCTTTTCATCTTTTCTTTGGTGGCACCTTCTAGTTCTACATATGCTCACTTGGCCTTCTTCGCATTGCCATGGATAACACATGACTCTCTCCCCATGCTATTAGGGGAAGCATAATGCACACCACTAACATTCTTAGTGGTTATAGACAAATATTCACACACTTCCTCCACTGGTGGGCCTTGGGTACATATCATTGGGATAATATGGTTTGCCCAAGGCTTAAAAAGTTGAGATTCATCATGAAGCACCCACTTTCCATCTCTCCTGATAACCAGAAACTTCACGAACCTTCTAAGGTACGCATAAAAAAAAGTGAAATGTAGATGATGTTGGGAGTTAAGATTACCATGGAGTTTGTGGACTTCCTCTCTTAAGCCATTGACAAGAAGTATGGCCTAGTCAAACTTAGTTCCATTAGTTAAGATCTTCTTCATGGTCTAGGCTTGTTGAACTCCCATGGCTTTCTTTAGTAATAGAAGCGTGTGAAAGATCCTAGATCAGAAAAGAGGATAAGTTCAGTTTACCTCGTCAATAGTACACTTACTAAAAGATAATTTAGCACTAGGAGGTGAATTAAGCCAAGCTTCTAACTCCTCTTTATAACTCGCATCTTTCCCTGCTCTAGTTGCTACCTTGACATCATTAGTAGGTATGCCTAAAAGATCACTAAACATGGATTCCTTAATGTCTACAATAATGGGAAAACCATGGATACTAGAGGCAAATTTGATGACATCCTCATCAAAAGAGTTAAGCATGTTCAGTATTTCAACTTGTTGCATAGATGGGCTAGGTAGCATAAGGAGGTTAAACAAACCTACATCTATTAACCTTTGTTGGATAATCCTAGGAGCCTTGTTCACCAACCATTCTTGTGCATCATTTACCTTCCCCTACTTGAGGAGAATCTTCTCCTCAGTGTGGAATGAAGTAATCACAAAGTAGACTCATGTACAAAATTTGCAGTGCAAAACAATGCAAGGTGATTAATAAGATATCCATAAGAACATTAAGCACTAAAAACTAAAACTATAAAATGATGGCCATATTAAAACAATTTTTACTTTACTATGTTTTGATGAACATTGGTCAAGGTTGGAAGCCTTTGCGTGAATGCTTAAATGTTGGAGTGCCCAAAACTCATTTGCACAGCTATTAGCCATACATGTTTGGTACACCCAAGAATACCACAACTTGTAGTTCTTGAAATTTGCACCAAGTTGATTGAACATGTTAATCCTTACGCTTTCACCTTATCTAAACTCTTCCAAAGCAATGTGGGCAACAAATAAAGTTTGATCATTAGCCAAAAGTCCCCCAATATGTACCTTATATCTAAACAAGACAAACAAACAAAACCCAAAGACCTCAAAATAAACACCAAAGCAAGACAACCATAAATAAAGAAATAAAACAACACAAAATCAAGCTTACCCTTCTAGGGGGATTTTGGAATAGGGAGTTTACCCTATTCCCAATTATTAGGGTGTTATCAAGATGATCCATTGTGAATTCAGGCATCCTCCAAATCTGTGATAATTGTCAAGGTACCATAGAACATGTGCTTCCATCTTGCTCCATCTCCATAACATCTTTGAGATCATCCTTCATGAACTTGAGGATGCACTGAGAAGACCCTACCAAAGTTCCAATAATGACCCTTGCAACATTTGTGGCCAAGTGTGACCATATGATTACACTGAACTATTGTGATAGATAGAGCAAGAACTCCTTAGCACCCAAGTAGAACCACATGAGTTTGCTCATTGAATTGCATGTGGAAAAACAAGTTGTTTTAACAAGGCTGCCCGATGAAACATAAGATGCTCACTAGTTCAAAAACCATAAATATGGGTTTGAGATAGGCCATGCACACAACATTAAAGCATATGAAAATCACAAAAATATAATAAGAAAATTTAACGTTGCCATTAAAAGTAACAAATATATATATCTACATGTCTGAGGTGGTCTTACTTTACAGGAGTGAAGCAAAAACAAAAATTTCAAAGCTTAATGTGTATAGGTGCATCTGCTATCTTGTGCTAATGGCTTCATAATAACCATAAAGAGCATTGCATGCCACTTAAAACGTGGATAGGAGTTGCGAGAGGTTTACGTTTTTTCGGTCAATCGAAGATTGATAGCCGTGAACAAACAGTTTGCTTCTAATGTTAAGTAACAAGTCTACATTAAGAGGTTTTGTTAACCAGAAATCCATTCCTGTATTAAGGCATTTAATTTCCACCTCAGACGATGCATGAAGCCGTGAATCATGACCTGGTTTGTAGAGTACTAAGCCAGGGAGTCCTAATTTTTACCTTGGCTTTTTCAAAACTCTTTGCTGGAGTATTGGCATTAGCTAAACAAACAACCTTGCAGCTAGGAACAGGACTACTTGCAAGGAAACTGCTCAGAATTACCGATATTTCTTCCAAATTGTCAATAATCATACATACCTCCATCAAGAGGGTCAGGAAGTATGTTGGTTCATAGATATCGGATGGGTATGTATTTTGGGTTGGCTGGATTTTGTCAAATTTTTACGTTGCTCTTGTTTCTCTCCCTCTCTGTGTTTTTGGGAGGCAATTCTTAAAAACTTAAGGTTCTGGACTTTGCCCTGAACAAACCCAATAATTTTTATTTTCACCATTCACAACACGCGGCTTCTCTTTGTTGCAGAAAAAGATGCGCGCATGTTGTTATGTGCTGCAGAACTAGTACTAACATGAACGATCAACAAATTTTGTTTCTATTATCACGTTACGTTGTCTCTGCTTCTGTAGCATCGCCAAGTTTTGTTTTTATTACCTTCTTTCCTATGCCCAGATTTTATCGCCAAGTTTTGTTTTTATTACCTTCTTTCCTATGCCCAGATTTTATCGCCAAGTTTTGTTTTTATTACCTTCTTTCCTATGCCCAGATTTTGGCTCAACCTAGGATTGGGTTGTTCTCGGAAAGTAACCCCAGTTTCTCCCTCCTCCCAGAGAATGCAGCGTCGTAATGAATATGAACAGGATAAGGCTAAACTTTTTGCTGAGGCTGCATTTGCTGCTGCCCCAAATCTTCGGATTCATAGGTGCGTTGAATATCGGTCTAAATTTCGGATATGAACATGGAGAAGTAGTTTTTGCCTTGTGCTTTCTTTCGTCCGCTGTTTTGAGATTTGGACAGGGATCTTTGTTAGAGACTTGCGGATCCTCAAAATGATTCATGAAAATCTTACCGACAAATGATGCAGCTGTTTGCATCGGGTTGATTCTCACCTTTGGTGCCTGATGACAATTGACATATTGATGTATCCCCGAAGTGGAGGGGAGTCAAACATCTCCTAGGGTATTAATACCAAGACATAGAGGGACCCCGTCTCTTACAGCAACATGGGAACCGTGAGAATCCCTGCTTAGAATGGCAGCCCCACACGCACCAGTATTATCAAGATTAATCTGTTTATGAATTTTTTTTTGGAATAGTTCCTTAAGTAGCTGTTCAGCTTTTGGTATTCTGGATGAACCTCCTACCAATACTACACGACTCACAGCCATGTTTGGGTTTGCCAAACAGTTTGTTACAAAAGAAATGGTTTTCTGGAACAAATCCTTATTCAACGGCTCAAATTTGGGCTCTGGTCAGAGGGAGAGAGATATCCTCCCCTTAAAAGATACGGGGCACGTCCACTATGGCTTCCATGCTCCAAGAAATTTCCCCCTTAGCTCTTTGACATGCATTTCGCAGCCTGCGCAGAGATTTGGAAATTGGTGGAAATATCTTTGTCATGTTTTCTTTAAAATTCCAGTGCCAAATGCTGTACTAATCCATTATCGAAATCTTGGCCTCCTAGATGAGTGTCCCCACCCACAATCTTAACCTGTATTTCTTTGGATTTAACATAGCAACGTCAAAAGTACGAACGCCAATATCATACACCAAAATGTGTACATTCCCCTTGGATATTCTATTAATTCCATAAGCAATGGCTACAGTTGTGGATTCATTCAACAATTTCATAATCTCCAACTTTGCAAGTAATCCTGCATCTTTGGTCCCCTGTCTCTGTGAGGGTTGAAATGGGCCGGAAACTGTGACCACGGCTTCGGTTACCTTCTCCCCCGAGAAAATTCTCGGTCATTATCTTCATTTGACTCAAAACTATGGAAGAGATTTCCTCCGCAATGAAAGTTGAGGTTTGTTTTTTTAAAGGGGAACCGTGGGTAGTATGAATATTGCTCGGAAAAGGTGGCCGGGGAGCGAGTGAGGCAGAAACAAAGGACACGATCTCCATAGTCCATACAATTCCAATACACAAAAATTTACATAATTTCAGGCCAATGCCTTGGTGAGAATCATTAGGGAATTCCCTCGTATCTAAATGAATACAGATCCCCTGGTTTAGCAATAACTAATTTTCTTGTACCATATGCCACGATCAATTTGCTGACGCCACGGAAAGGAAGGATTCCATTTGGAGAAGAGGAGTCAAATGTTGGATGCTAAAGTTTGTTCAATATAATTTCTGGCACGAATTTCAAAGCCAAGCCTAAATCAAAAATCCCAAAGCCAAGTCGAGATTCAGACGTGATTCGAATAAAGCCAATCAAAGAGCAAACCAAATGTGCTCCAGCCATTTGTTGCTATCCTAAAACCCCTAAGATCTCTCAATAAACCAATCAGCGTGTACTTTACTGCATCAGCGCTAAAGTCTCTATCAGACTATCTGGGGCTGACTCCAAATTTATGATAACCTAACCTAAAGGTCCCATAGAAGCTTTGAATTTGACCGAGCTATTTTCCATGAAAATGTAATTCTGCCACGTGAGCATTTATATTCCTCAAGAAAGGGAAAATGTTTGCTTGTATGACGTTAGTGTCAAGTAATTCTCCAGTCATATAACCAACTCTTGCCTAGATCACTAGCATCGTTCGTAACAACATTTGCTTATAGATTTTATAGAAGAAAACAATAGCAAGTAGAGATCTAAATAGAAATTTGCTTCCAAGCTTTTATTATTCACACTGATGAATACTCTAAGATACAAGCAAAAAGCAGATGAAGGATGCTTAGAGTAGGAATGTTAGAAATTCTTTGAAGGAACAATGTGCTTCACTTAAGATGTTTGTGATTTGATGCCTCTTAGCCTTTAGAACACATCCTATTTATACAAGAGGCTTAAGGCTTCGGGGTAACTGTAATACTTAGACTCCATTTTCTACTAGACTCTTTGACATGACAATAGTAACTTTAATAAAGTTACTTTACAAAAGTAAAGTACTATATAATAGGCAAATCTTTTTCATGCATCTCCTAGAGAGTCATAACTCCCATGTGAGCCAACCTCATCATCTAGTGGAGATGAGTCCTAGATGTTTGGATCTATGGGAGAAGAGGGCCCTCCACAAATATAACATGAGCCAAAAAATGTTTCATATCTCCACATACCTTCCATACGTGGATCAAGGCAAGCCAGCTATAAGGTGCGTGGAAAAATTGAATGTAGGTCACAATGATTATTGATGTCTTGCTAATTTGTTGTGTATACTTCATAATAGAAAGAAAGTTTGTAAGCTACATTCCAATTGAGGCATCTGAGATATAGAAAGTGACAAAATAGGTCTTAGAAAATCTTTCGATATATTGGACTCTAGCTTGAAGATTACCATAAAACAGATAATCTCCGTTTGGCTTTGTTGATGTGTAAATTTTGGACACATCAACACCCAAAAAACTCGTTTATGGAGACTACTGCCTAGGGAACCTCTCGTATGGGTACAAAAACCCAAGAATAGTCTTAGTTGGAGAAGGCTATGTGATGTTAAACGGTTAAATGACCTTGGATTAGGGTATTTCAAAGAAATAACAATTATTTGAGAAAATAAACCTTTCAAGATAATATAAAAGGATGAGCTACAATAGCTCCTGAAAATGAAATCTTACATAATTCAACTTTCATAAATAGATGGGGTTCTTAATGTTTGGTATGCAATAAAGATTCACATTCACAGTCACTTGAATATAAATAGAAGACTACATCAAAACTTAGCTTAAATGAGCACAACATCTAGTTGCTCTAGCTGAGCTAAGGCTACTTTTGTCGGTTGGTCTACATGGGTTATCTTGTCATCGTTGGAGGAGGAGGAGGTGACTATAACAGTGGTAGTGGAGGTGGTAACTGTGATGGTGATGGTGGCACTGGCACCATTTGTTATCACCCATTGCCACTACTACCACTACTGCTGTCGGTTGTTGACGTTGTTGGCTCCTACCAGTTGCTTGTTGTCATTGCTAGCCACATGCTGCCTCTCATCACTATCCTTGGCCCTCATCATTGTGCTGCTAGTTGCTAATGCTACTGGCTCCTATTGATTGCTACCGTTGTTGGTTGCCCGCCACCTCTCACTGCTATTGTTGACCCACATCATTGCATTGCTCCACCCTAAGTGAGAGAGAAAGGAGAGAGATCCCTGCTATGGCTACTATTGCCACTCCTTTTATAGCACCTCCCTGCATTGATGCCTTTGAAAGCCCATGTCCGCACACGTCGATGAGTAACGTCCACTAGTTGGAAACCACCACACATTGATTGGTCTACCAAACATCAATTGTGCCTCTAATTTGATCTATTTTTGGTGTTTGTTCTCCCTCTAAGCGCTGTATTTTATATTGTTGCCACTTCTTCCCTTTTAAATTTACATATACTACTGATGCCTTTGTTTTTGTTCAACATATTTTCCTCTACAAGAAGGCTCTTTAGATGCTCTAAATTCTAATGCTTGTTTCGTTTGCGGATTCATTTTCAGGAAGATGCATCTGTAATTCCCATTTTTATCTCTCTAACATACGGCCATTGGAAAATGAAACTAGCATCACTTTGAAGTATTAACCATTTACAAGTTCATTCTCATCCTAGACTCCCTATTCTACCTTTTTAAGATATGACAATCAATGAGTGAAAACAACATCACTTTCAAGTATCTGTTGACATTTGCAGATGGGAATTGGTAAATTTGTATAGATGGCTAGCAATTTGTATAGGCCAGAAAAGAGGATGGGGAGCATGTTTAGTTCATGTTTGCTGAAAAATAAATGCCTATTACTAAAGATAGCAAACTTATAGGATTTTTAATTTTCACAGTATTAAAACTTATTTAAACATTATATCATGCTTAACATGGGAAGTTTTGGTGCTAACACTTAGCCCCCAAACTAGAAATTGCATGTAAGTGTAAGGAATAGCGAAACCATAGAAATTTTAAAAAGAGATGCAAAAAATAGAGGATTGAAAAAATCATAAAACACAGTCAACTTAAAATTTAAAAGCAAACTATAATGAAATAAACATGATTAAAATAACCATATAATCAAGAGAGAATTAAATGTGGACCACCCTTGCTACACAATCTTATTTAATTAAGATCAAAACATGTACTCTTTATAAATCATAACTTTACATACACACACACACACACACACACACACAAACACACATAATTAAAGGATATAATTAAGATCTCATTCTCAATCTTTTCACAAGGTAAAGTAAAACATGTGTGAACTATTTTGAGCATAAGACTTATGCCAAACTTAATCAAGAAGACAAGCTTATCTTAAATCATAGCTAGCCACAACTTTTGGGTTTTTCCTTGGAACTTTTTTTTTTTTGACATTTAGAAAAGGAATGAGTGAAAAGGGATAAGGGAAAATTAGAAAAGTTAGGAAATGGGAAGGGAATATTTTCTTTTTTCTCTTTTTTTAAAGAATTTTTGGAAAATAGGTTTAAAAGGGGAATGGAGGCTAGGGTGAGCATTGCTGCCAGACTCCATCACACTCAAGAACTTATTACACTACCAATGAACATGGTCCTCATTCTTTTCTTTTGTTGCTCTCTCTCTCTCTCTCGTAAACTTTGCTCATGATGTACTTCATTCTTAAGGTAGGAATTCCAACACAGGTCTGGCCAATTAGCTGCATTGCTAAAGATCATGGTCCTTTCAAACCTTTTCCCATGGTGAAATTCAACCCTCATGTATGTGCCTTTGATTACAATCTAGATGGCATCATAGTAGGTCTTCTAGGTGGCTAAGGGTTCTTAAGTGAAGATGAACACACTTCACCCTGTTGCTCATAGGATAGCCATGGATCATCACACTTGAGGGCTAGGGCTTGTAAGAAGGAAAATGACATTTTCCAAGGTCATGTAGTGATTGTGGCTAACCATCTCAACTTCACATATCCTACACTCACATGATCATGATGATAACATGATAAGTTAGCATGAATCCCATCCTCCATAATCCAACACAACTAATAAAACTAAAACCTTGAAATAGATGGGGAAGAATAATAACATTATTGAAATATATCATAGAAAGGGGATTTTATATAATAGTAATATGATATATATCATATAAAGCATTATACTTGCATTATTTTCAAATGATGTTATGATGACCCAATGCCTAGTAACTCAAATGACAATAATGATTACTAAAATCATATGAAAAGCCCAAATCAAACCAAAGCCAATATGCTAAGAAAGAAATGATGGAAATGCAAAGAAAATATGCAAATGCAACTAAATACAAATGAAATGCATGGTGAAGGAGAAGAAAACATGCAACTAAGGATCTACTAGGTGTTCACGTGGGGCACCTAAGTAGAAATGCTTTAGATGAAATGCATTAAAATTTCTATGTAATTTATATCCTTGCAAATCAAAAATTTTGTAAACATTAGGGCTAATGACATCTATAACTTGGAATGGACCTAACCACATAGGAGAAAACTTAGTTTAAGGGCTGATTTGACCAGATGATCTACCTATCTTAAGGACCATGTCACGTACTTGAAACACTTCGGTTGCATATTTCTTATCAAACCATTTTTTAACAATTTTTTGATGAATAAATAGATTTTCAATTACTTTGACCCTTTCAAGCTCTAAATTCCAAATATCATATGTATGTGATATTAAATGTTTGTAAATTGGTAAATAGTCTAAGAAAAATTGATATGTAGGGATTTGCAAATTTATTGGCAATGTTGGTTCTTGTCCATATACTGAATCATATGGTGTAGTTTTGATCAATTCTTTATAATGAATCCTATTTGCCCAGATTGCCCATTTTAATTATTCATGCCAAGTTCATGGGTTCTAGGCTATCATTTTCTTAATTCCATCCAATATAATTTTACTAAAGGACTTAGCCAAACCATTACCTTGTGGATAATATTCAGTTACAAACTTGATAATAACATTATGCTCTCTAGTCCAATTTTTAAACTCTATGGAGATGAAGATGAGTCTTTTGTCAAATACTAAAGTGTAAGGATACCCATATCTAGAGATTATATCATTTTCTAAGAAGTGAATGACTTCACTAGATGATGCAGTTTAGATGCTTTTTCTTCTAACCAATGCATGTAATAATCAGTGGTTGTTAAGATAAATTTGTGTAGGGTAGTAGATAGAGGATTAATCACTTCAATAAAATCTAAGGCCCATTCTACAAATGGGCTAGTTTCTATTATAGGTTGTAAAGGGGTTGAACTCTTGAGATCCTTACCTTTGAACATTAGACATTGAACATAAGTTCTAACTAGGTTGTAAGCATCATTGATCATAGTGGATCAATAATAACCAACCCTCATGATTTTATGAACTAACAAATGATATCCTATATGTCCTTCATCATGGAGCTATTTTAAAGCATTGTTAGATTGTTCTTGGCTCAAGCACTTAACGTATATTCCTTGGAAATTCTTTCTAAATAGTTCACCACTAATTAGAGTAAATTTAGAACATTTTGATACTAAAAGCTTTCTTTTATATTTAGTTAAATTTGAAGGAAAATGATGGAAGGTTATATAAAATTTAATATCATTATACCATGGATCATGCAATCGATTAGGATCAAATGGGATATCCTGTTTCTCATCAATGAATAATATGTGAAAAGGAATTAATTCTTTATCTTTGGGTGCATTGCAATTTTCTAAAGTTGAGGCTTTGGCAATTAGCTTGGCAAGACCAATTCCTCTAACTAACTTGGTTACCTTCCATTGAATAACCAAATCTTGTAACTTCATAATCCTTTTAGCTTTTTTTTTCACTAGGATCTTGTAATTTAGCTATAGCAATGGTGGTTGGATCAGGGACAATGACAAAAACCTTTGTGTTTAACAAATAGTAGTGAAATTTCTTTAAGGCTTTTATCATAGCATACAATTGCTTCTCTACAAGTGAGTATTTTAATTCTACATGCTTTAAAGATGTAGACATGAAAGCTATGGGTCTCTCACCTTGATCAACTCCATCTTGGGTTAAGATAGCAATGGCAGTAACATCACTAGAAAAAGCATATAAGAAGAAATTATTTTCATACCAAGGAGAAGCTAGGATAGAGGCATCTATAATGGCCTCTTTAATATCAAGGAAATTCTTCTTTCTTTTGTTTATCTAGTGCATATTACTATCTTTATTAAGCATCTCATTCAATGGTCTAACCAATTCAGCATAGATAGGGATAAATTGTCTAAGAAAATTAATCTTTCCAAAGAAAGCCCTTAGATCAGTCTTAGATAAAGGGTAAGGTATTCTAAATTTCCCCGCTTGGGATCAATCGTAATTCCTTCTCTAGTTACTATATGACCAAGAAATTTAGAGCTTTGAAAAGCAAAGATGGATTTCTTTGCATTCAAAGTGATGCCAAATCATCTACATCTTATAAAAATACTTCTAAGGTCTCTAAGGTGCAAATATGTGTGTGCAAAAAGGTTTATGCTAAAGTCTCACCTATATCATCATTCATAAAACATTTGCCAAGTCCTAGCTTAATAACTTCAATAAAAAGATTGGTATTTTGATTTCCCAGAGATTTATTCTATTGATTGAAAGTTGTTACCACTTGTTTATAAAAATATTCTCTTGGTATAATCATATAATTAGATCTTTCTTTTATAGGAATTGATAATTCTGGTCTAAAGAAGTCCCCAAACTTGTCTTCAAAATTCCTAGATAACGAGACACCATAAGTGGGTGACATATTGACTACTAAAATATTTGTATAGCATGTAAAAGTAGGATGTTATTTAAGTTGTACCTTTACTCCTTTTAATGATCCTACTACAAGTACATTAGATCCATTAAGTTGTATCACACTTCTCGCTTATGGTAGCATTTTTGCTTCTAATAGTTTACATACCTCAAGTGGCATGACGCTAATAGTTGCTCCAAAATCCATTAACCAATTATGAACATTCTTTCCTAAAATAACCAAAGATGTCATGAAAGGATATTGATCTTTTTTATTTAACATGGAATTACTTGCATTTTGTATTAATAACGCATTAGGACTTTCTACAAAATGAACTTGCCTTTTGATTGTTGGAGATGTTTCTTTATTGGTTTAAGGTGTACAAACTATCTCTTGAATCACATCTTTCATTTCATTAAAATGTAGAAGATCATACATTGGAATGTTGGTTTTAACTCTTTTCAAATCCTCAACTAGGTCATAAGTCTTATGTTTATCTTTGGCTTCTTATTGAGATGGGGTTCTTCTAGGTATAGAAGGAGAGTCTAGTCATTGTGCAACATTTTCTTGGGATGGATTGGTTTGATTATTTGTGTTATTTTGACTAGGAACTCTTCTATTTGAAGGAGTATAAGGATTATTCCTAGTTTGTTATGGTGTGGTGTTCATAACATTGTTAAGTCTATGATAGCTAGTGTTAGGTGGGTTGGGATCACTTAGCTTGACTTGTTCAAATGAGGAAACTTCTTCATTTTTTATTTCATGAGGTATGCTCAAGGCCATAATTAGGGTTTTCCCATTTTGTTGACTTTGGGCATTGTCATCATATAATGTTAAAAATTGAGGACAAGTTTTTTTCATAATATTGCCTAGTGTTATGAAGATGACAATAATCATCATTTATTGATGTGCTCAATTTTTTGAATTGTATAGGAACTTTATTGTTATTTCCCTTCAATTCAACTACTTCATTGGAAAGCTTTTGAGGTGAAGTTAATATTTGTGTCATTTGGTTTTTTTTTGACAAGTAGACACATTATGATTATATATTCCATTTGGATCTATGATGGATTGGATCAAAGATTTCAATTGATCATCACTTAAACCGATATTTGGTGGTAAAAATGAAGAGGATGTGGGATCTAGAAAACAACTACATGTAGGTTGAGTCATTTGAAGGGGAGTGGGAATTTGGAACAAAGTATTATTTATTAGGAAAACTTGTGATGGTAAAGGGGTAGATTGTATAGGATTGCTAACATTCATCATCCAAAATCAAATTTGAATGCTATTCATCAAGGTAATTTGTTCTAACTCAAAAGATTTAGCCATTGCTCTTTGTATTTACATTATGTTGGAATCAGATTTAATGACATAGGAAAAAAATGGGTCAATAGTAGACAGGTAGAAATTAAGGATACCATTAGGTTATGGATGCATCTCATTCAACACATAAGAAAGTTGATGGAGGAATCTTAGATTGTAATCATAGATGTTTTTCCCAAGTAGTTTTCTTAGGCATGTGAGATTTCTTGATGCTAAAGAAAGGATAGTGAACTTATTGAATTAAAGTAGGAACTTATTTTTAAACTCTTGTCATGAGTTGATAGAGGCATCAAGGAACATCAAAAATCATTAGGTGCCTTTGCTCCAAAAAGTTGTCACAAAGACCCTACATGCTATACCATTTTGGACAATGTTATGGATGTCTAGTAAAATTTCAAAACATTGTATATGTTGGTGGGCGACAGTAGTAGGGGTTGTGGGATTGAAGAACAAATTTATGTTTTGAAGTGATTTCAAAATATCATGATAGTTTGTGAAGTTATAAGGGTTGCTCACCAAGGGAGCTGGGGGTTGATTTTCTGCCATCCTACTTTGAATTCTCTTAGGGACAAATTTTGGAAAATGTGAGGCTCATTTTTTTCTTGAAGTAAAGTGATGGGTAGTTGGTCAATTAGGGGCAGGAATAAATGATTCTTATTTGGATGATTTGTGGGAAGATTCACTCATAAAATGAAAAATTATAAAATACAAATGCAAAAATAAGACTATAAAACTAAGTAAAACAAAAAAATATATTTAAACATCAATAATAATATTTTTTTATTAATTTTGACACAAAACTAAAATATGCTATATATTAAATTTTAAAAAAAGTAAATGTAGTAAATGGAAATATATAAGGTTGAAAGGAAAGTAAATTTAAACAAAATAATGTTATTAATGGGAACCACCTTACCAAAGTTAAGACTAAGATAAGGATCACCCAAAATGTGAAATAAGAAATGTAGGTTTAGGAACCTGAAAATGAAACTGCAACAAGATGGAAAAAATAAAGGATTTGGAAGATTAAATTGAGAAATTTCTAATTAGAAATGGGGTTGGAAATGCAAATTTAGGGAATGATAATTTTTAGGAACTTAAGAATAGAAATTTTTATAAAAATAGAAAATAAAGGGTTTGGAGATAGAAATTTTTTGAAGTTAAAACAAAGATTTTTAGCAGAAAAAGTCAACAAAACAGGTTTCAAAATTGAAACAGAAATAAAAGATGAAATAGGATCAGGAACAAGAAATGAAACATGTCCTCCTTTTAGTGCTAACAGGTGTTGATGCATAAATTTTGGACACATTAACACCCAAAAAAACTCGTTTAGGGAGACTATTGCCTAGGGTGCCTTTTGTATGGATACGGAAACCCAAGAATACTCTTAGTTGGAGAGGTCTATGTGATGTTAAACAATCAAATGACCTTAGATTAGGGAATTCTAAAAAAATAGCAATTATTTAAGAAAAGAAACCTTTCAAGATAATGTAAAAGGATGAGCTACAACAGCTGTTGAAAATGAAATCTTACATAATTCAACTTTCATAAATAGATGGGGTTCTTAATGTCTAATGTGCAATAAAGATTCACATTCACAAGAATTTGAATATAAATGAAAGACTATAATGAAACTTAGCTCAAATGAGCACAACATCTAGTTGTTCTAGCTAAGCTAAGGATACCTTCATTGGCTAGCCTGCATGGGTTATCCCATCATCACAGGAGGAGGAGGAGGAGGTGACTATGGTAGTGGCAGTGAAGGAGGTAATTATGATGGTGATGATGACACTGGCATCATTCACTATTGCTGCTACCATCTACTATCGCTAGTTGCTAATACTACTAGCTCCTTCTAGTTGCTACCATTGTTGGTCACATGTTGCCTCTTGTTGTTGTCCTTGGCCCTTGTCATTGCACTATTAGTTGCTAACGCTACTAGCTCCTATCAGTTCTTTTCATTGCTAGTTGCTCATCACCTCTTATCACTGTCCTTGGCCCTCATCATTGTGTTGCTCCACCCTAAGCGAGAGAGAGAGAGGAGAGAGATCCCTGCTGTGGCTATTGCTGCTACTTCTTTTATAGTAGCTCCTTACACCAATGCCTTTGAAAGCCCATGTTCGCACGTTATCCATGTTCGTATGTCTCCTACATCCACACATTGTCGATGAGTAATGTCCACCAAGTAGTAACCACCATGCATTGATTGCTCTATAGACATCAGTTGTGCCTCTGATTTGATCTATTTCTAGTTTTTGTTCTCCCTCTAAGCACTTTGTTTTATACCATCAATGCTTCTTCCTTTTTAAATTTTCATATGCTAGTGATGCCTTCATCTTTGTTTAGCATATTTACCTCTGTAAGAAGGCTCTGTAAATGCTCTGGATTCTAATGCTTGCTTCGTTATTGGATTCATTTTTAGGAAGACACATCTATAATTCTCATTTTTATCTCTCCAACATATGGCCGGTGGAAAATGAAAACAACATCACTTTGAAGTATCAACAATTTATAAATTAATTATCAAACGGACACATCACAGAATCCCCATTCTACCTTTTCAAGATATGACAATCGGTGAGTAAAAATGACATCACTTTCAAGTATTTCTTAACATTTGTAGACAGGAATTGGTAAATTTATATAGATGGCTAGTAATTTGTATAGGCTAGCAAAGGGGAGGGAAGCATGTTTGGTTCATGTTTGCTGAAGAATAAATGCCTATTGGTAAAGATAGCAGACTTATAGGGCTTTTCATTTTCATGATATTAAAACTTATTTAAACATGGCCCCATGCTTTACATGGGAGGTGTTGGCACCAATAAGCTTATTGCATATGTTCTAGATAGGACGGATGATAGACAATAGTGGAATGGAAAATTGGTTCCACCATAACCAGAACATTTCATTAGGGAGTAGCCAAGGGTTTAATTCAATCTTATAAACATGAAATAGATTAGGTTGATAACAAATCCAATTAAATGTGTGTTTGGAAGGGAGAAAATATAGACAATGAAGTTCCACCTTTGTATATCCCCAAATACACCGATTAGGATTTGGATCATCAAAACCTACTTCATAATCCATAACATATAGTTTAGAAGATTATGATGAATAGTGTAGATCCCAAGTGAACCAATCATAGCTTTCTTGCCACTAAGTTTACAGGATTTTCTTGAAAGTGTTGCCATTTGAGTTTTACCATGGTTACAATAGCTAATATGTCAAGAGGATGGCAAAGTCCATCCTTCCCTTATTAAAAGATTTGTACATAAAACACAAAATATGAAGAACTAAAAGAGTTGATACTCTCTTATTAAGAAGTTAGCTAGGCTATTAAGTTTACCATTAATATATTTTGTTGAGAAATCAAAATTAGCTAAGTATAATACCCATCTAATGAGCTTGGTGTGAGATACCTTGTTAAGAGCTTTACTAAAATCTTTATCAAAATATTTTAAATTACTTCATACTATGAAATGCATATTCTATATAAACAATTGAAAATTTTCAATGCCCCTAATGATTGCAAGTGATTCCTTATAAGTACTATGATAATCCTTTTGGGCATCTATAAATTGTTTGGAGGCATATCTACATATATGAATTAAATTATCCTTTTGTCCTTTTAAGCTAGCACCCCATAATTCACTAAAGCATCTATTTCTAGGATAATCTTACCGTCTATTAGTAACTGCAATCTTGGAATAGTACTACACTATTTTTTTATGTTGACAATAGTCTTAGTATGCTTTTATGTCCAAGGTGTAGGATTTTCTCATAATTTTTCATTCAATAGCTTCCAATCTCTAGTAAGATGCTTATAAAATCTAGACACATAATTTACACAACCAAGAAATTCTTATAGTTCTGTTTTATCTCAGATTTCTTTTGGAAAATTCTTTATAGATTCTAATATATGGGATTGTAATGCGTTTGTGTCATTATTTATATCTAACCCAAGGAAGTGAATGAAGCTTTAAGTAATTGTCATTGTATTTGGTAAGAGTACCAAACCATTCTCATCTACTAATGGCTTAAATATATGTAAATCAATGGATTTGACTATGGGCACTCAGGAACATATTCTAACTTTCAAATGGAAAAAGTACAAGAACTTCACTATACTATGACTAACTGATTCCATAAATGTGGCTGGTGAGAGCATATTTATAGACAAGAATAGACCCTGGATCGATGGAGCCTAGTCGATGCATGAAATGATGCATTGACGGGGCCCATTTGACGAGGCCTCGTTGACGCGACCATCCATGACTCATCAGTAAACAATACTATAAGAAAACATGTGAGTGTTAGATGTAATCAAGGGCTATGTGATGACTTTAATATTTCTTTGCAAGGGTTTCATAATGTCTTGAGTAGGCTTAAGTTTTGACAAGAAACTTCGTTTCATGTGTTTTCTCTTCACCATTGTGGTTTAGATGGAAATTTCTAGCAAGGAAACCTTTGTGATGTTTCTAGCTTCAAGGTCAATGGTAATTAGGCTACTTTAATATTTTAAGGCTAGATGGTGAAATGGCTTTGAGGCTTAAGGTTTGGATATTTAAGGTCAACTTGGTCTAACATTAATATGAGAAGGGGCTCATTTAGGCTCTAAGGCTAGTCAAATTTGCTTCCTTATCCTTCTAGCTCAATCCTACATTTCAACATAAGCATATCAAGTGGTACCTATATGATAAAATTATTAAATAATGTAAACTACTGTAAACATAGAGAAAAATGAGGTTGAGAAAGGTTAAAACATAGCAAAACAATCCCAAACAAAGTAAGATATGGTAATATATGGTCAAGCATGATCATATGTTGCCAATTTTAGGCCTTAGCAGGCCATAGTTAGAGGCCTATTTGACTAGGTAGGGTCACTACAAGGTAAAGCAATATAAATCTTAGTAAAACAAGGTAAAATAAGGTAATAACAAGCTAAAGACAAGATAAAATTAAGTTAAAATAGAATAAAATATGGTAAACTACGTGAAACTAGTCAAATGAGCAAGGTAAAAAAAGTATTAAATTTGATATAATTTCTTAACTCATTCTATATTTAAGATACAGAAAAATTTAATAAAATGAGCTACAAATGGAAAAATTAGGTAAAGATAAGCTATAATATAAGGAAAATAGGATTTAAATTATTAAATTAATGAGTGTCCATGGTTGAACCAACTTGAAAAAGTTAAAATTACTATTTCCCTAATGATGAGTGGTGGAAATATCCCACACTCTACCATAGAAGTCATGAGTGCTCATGCATGACTAGATCATAATCTGCGAATGGACAAGGTTATTATGTTAGTAATTGATGTTAAGTTTGTGATCATTGTCTTTCCACTTTGATCTAGTGAAGTTCAAGTATATGGTTTAGCTCTTAGTGAGGCATATGACTAACTAATGTTGTATGGCTCTTAATGTTCCTAATGGTAAATACGATTAAGTGAAAGGTAAAATTATAAGTCTAGTTGACTAGGAAAACATAGATCTATCATAGCCTATTCTTATGGATATTTGGTCTTGGTCTACCATACATGCCTTGGACTCATGTAGTTATCATTGGGATTACCAAGTGGTATTATTGCTGAGTGGATCAAGCAACATGACTACTAGGTTACCTGATAACTACACTTAGCACTCGAAACTAGTCATATCCATACTACTTACTAATAACATGTAAAATAAAGTGTTTAGAATGTAAATGATTAACTAACAAATAGGAAAGATTATGCTAAGTAAAAAAATGGAACTAAGGAAATGCTGTAACGATGGAAAGCAATCTTGATCTTTATTATTTTCATGAACTACATCCAAGTACAATTCACTTGAATAAAGATTCCAAACAACTACCAAACATCACATTACAGGCATTCACTCTCTATTACAACTATGAAATAAAACTACAAAAGTTTGCCTAAGACTTGAAATGAAAACTTATAGATTATGCATTCAAGTATTAGTATTTATATGATTGCACACATCCCAAGACATTGCATCAATGATGACGTAGCATGAGTTACAATATTGTATCTATGACATTGTTGATATAATATCATAGATATGATATCTCTTTACAACATAAATTAACTTTATCATACTCGCATGACTAATTAGAAACTCATCCTTGAGCCAGAAAAAAATGAGGATGGAGTTCCTTACAAAATTAGGAGGTAGACTTGACTGTATATAACTAACAAACTATTTGCATGACTTAGAATGTCATGGTGATGTTTTCACAAAAATGACATAATTACATGATAAAACAAAAAATAAAATTTGAAGTAGCTTAATGTAGATCATGTTCCAGGTGGTGGAGGCTCTTTAATCAACTTCTTCCCTTTGTTGTTAGGCTTTAGGAATTAATATTGATTTAGGAGCACTTGAAGCTTCTCTTGTATCCTTAGGTCATGTACCATCCATGCTTGTTGTTCAATGTTGGATGTAGCAGGTACATTCCATGTACATGGCAGTTGTAAAAACATCTTATTTGCTTTCATGTACCATATTGCAAAATGCTATCTATCTTCTCCAAATGCTTTGGTCATCTTTCTAAGTTCTTGATAATTTGACATGTGATGTGCTAATTTTGCTACTACATCTTTATACCTATGATATCTAGCCTTAATAATTTCTAGTTTCAAGTTTACCACATGTAGCTTCTATAATGCATCTTTCCTTTCAGCAAACTCTCTTTCATACATGGTGTACATGACCACAACATACTACTCTAGTTCATTTCTAGGCCTCTCTGCTATTAACATGGCTAGATTAGCATATCAAAGATTTTCTAATCCCAATTCCATGTACTTTGTTAAGTCTTCAATTTGTAGGTCCTTGTTTTTCACCTCAGCTTAATGGACATGGACAAGGCTATCTATAATGGGTTGCTAATTAGGGTTTTGCACAAAAAGACAATTGATCTTGGCCCTTGCTATTTGGATCTCTTTTTCAATGATTTTCTTGTACATGCTCACCTAATCCCTAAAGTTTTCTTTGAGTCTTTCATGCTTCTCGGTCTCATTCTACCATGCACTAATTTCCATTGCAAATTTCTAATGAATAATGTGGACTTCTTCCATGAATAGGATTTTATTTTCTTGGGCCAAGAAACTCATGTATTTGTTGACTCAGACTAGTTGTTTTGAGGGTTGTTGGATGCTTTTCTCAATAACATTTTTCTACTTCTCTATACTTGTTAATCGAGTAGTATCAATAGCTAACTATTTGTTCTCTTCTTGTAAGATGGTGAGTGCTTTAGTATGTGCATATGTTTGGGCCTTTGCCATTGATGGATCCCATACCACCTTCTCCTTCTCTCTATCAATCTTCATGTTATGATCAATTAGGAATCTCACATGGTTGATTCTAAATTGTTCTAGTTGGTTAGAAATCACAAATTACATAGGATCTCTTCTTTTAGCTCTCAAGATAGCTAACTCCTCTTACAACTACTACACCTCATTTTCTACATGTTTGACTCTAATCTTTGTCATGATCAATTTTCCTTTTGTGGCTATTAAGTTACACTAGACTACAGTGATATCATTGGGAATATAAAAAAGATTTAGCATGAATTAACTTATCTGTAGTAGTCTATCCAAAATATCTTCATGCTCCAGTTTTGGCATGTATTTGAACATCCTGCTATCTAGAGATATTAGTCGGTGGCACAACAAGAATATTGAAAGATTCCTTAATGTGGTCAGTGATGACCTCTATAGCTCCTACTACATCTTGATGTTTCATGACCATGACAATGGAACCTTCACCAATTTCGAGCATTACATAGAATGATGTAGAATTTTTTGATATCTATTGCATCCAATCATTCTCTCCTCCTACTTAGAGTGATATTTTTCCACTAGCTAGGTCTATGGATACTATGGGGCCTTGCAGAGCTCTCCTGTACTTTGTATAAATTTGTTCCCTCCCTTATTCCCCAAATTATTATTTCTACAATTTATTGCACTTGGCTCATGGATGGTTTATAATCTTATAGCGGTGGTGGTACTTATTATTGTTGTTGTTGTTTAGCTTATGGTTGGCTACTAGGCCCTACCTGTTGCTACTGACCAGTAGCTAGAATGCTATTGGTAAGGGTGGTACCTATAGCTCCCTTGATGCTTGTTGATTTTCCTACTTGATCCTTCTTTGGTGGCACTAGCTTGAACATCTTTGCATAGGAAGCATTTTTGGCTTTTCTAGGGATGTCATTGGTGTACCCCAAGATTCCAACTTGTCGACATAGCTTCTTGATGAGGCAAGGAAATGGAAGTGTTAGCTTCCCTAGCTTCTTCTCTTCAAACCACCTATGAATCTTAAGGAAGAATAAATGGGTGATGTTAGCATTGAATTTTTCCATCAAGATTGCACTTCCTCTAGCCACATATGTAGATATCCTATTAAGCCTTTTTTGTTGAAATTGGGTGGTAGTTTCCAATATTAAAGTATATCTTCTCCTCTACTGTGAGCTTGCCATAATCTTTATCTTCTTTTCCATATGCCCTGTGCAACCATAATCTCTTCACATCAATATCTTATATCATTGAGATTCATACCACATTTTCCCCTTCATTTGGGATGTTGAGGGCCCTTGCAATTACCTCTATTGAGTAAGGCATAAAGACTCTAATTTTGACTGTAGCATTTGCTTGCTTATTTTACTAGAATTGGTATGTTTTCCCCAAATATGGCTTATCACTATTAGATAGTATAGGCCATAAAGGAGATTCTTGGAGTGGAATCTTTACAAATTCTAGATCAAACTCCATAAAGGACCAGAATTTAACTCCGCAATGATCATGAACATGATAGATTTTTTCTTGTATTACTTGGAGGCATTCAGAAGATAAGGTGAGGTGTTGCCCCTATTCAAGCACTGGTGGAATTTTTTCCTCTCCTTAGGTTGAGTGCTTGGTGGAAAGAGTTTGTTGATGTATGCTATAAAATTGGGCCTCCTACTCTACATGTTCTTCTTAGAGAATTCTTTTCTCTTACTTGGCCTTTCTTGTTGCCTCTTGGTCTCTTGCTCCCATGTTGGAAAGGTCCTTTAGCTACTGGTCTATTAGGGGCCATCTGCAATCAATAAGGATTTGAAATTATTAAAGTGTTTAGATTGATTCTTAATAGTATTTCTCTTCTTCATATCCTTTATTAGATCAAATTTTTTTTTATTATGATTGCAAAGTAAGAAAAATTTTCAAAAAGAGTCCCCTTGGGTGTTATTAATGATCTTTCACAATCATCATTTTCTTGCTTATTATGGCTTAAAATGGTTGGTATGGTTAATTACAAGAATTATCTAAGTCTTTCTAGGCTAAGTTTGATTGGTTTATGATGATATATTTATTTTTTCCTCATACTTACCCTTCTATTATCTTTTGGAAGTTAGAAAAAGTTTATCTCAAATTTCCTAATGTCAATGTAGTGTACCCCTCCATGACTAAGCTAAGTGCTCCAAGATCAACAGGGTTCAAGAATTTCAAAAATTAAAGCTACAGGGATGGAGTTATGACCTTTGGAAGTTAGAGTGTAAGAGCTTAAAAGAAAAACTACAAAAAGTTCTCTTGCTACAAATGAGATGAATAAAAAATTTCACTAACTCCTGCACGTATGTATACTATTTTTATATGCATGACATCGTAGGGGCTACAATGTTGTAAATATGATGTCACCATAACAAAATATCAATTTTTTTTTTAATTTTCTAAGAAAAAATGAATCAATTGGAATGTTTGAAAGATGTGAAGCTTGTCTAAAGGATCTTGGACCATTAATGATGCATAATTTTCAAAAATTTGGCATTCAAAGTTTGTAAAGAAGGAATCTTAGGCAACAAAAGTTTATTGAATAGATAGGAGATGGGTTGAGAATTTCTGAAGTATGGACAAATTACTAGATGATATGGGAAGTATTTAATGAATCTTAATTATTTTTGAAAGGCACCAGATGATGTGGAATTACTTGCCAAGTATGAAATACAAGAGTTATATAAGTGGGTCCTCCCCAAAGCAGGCTTCAGCCCTTAGTGCTCTTATATAACCATGCTTAAAAGTGTCCTTAGGCACTTGATGAGACACGACTTGCACTGGGCCGCGATATCGCATCTTACCCTGCGATATCGCGTACACGATATCGCGTCCCACCACCATATCTATAAATAAGAGGTGGCACTCCCTTCATTTCCCAATCCTGGCTAGTGTAGCGAAGCTCTAGCAGATTGATCACTCCAGAGTTAGAATTTTTTCCCATGTGCCCGCAGTAGGAGTCCTAGAGTGAACGGCTCTTTATTCGAGCA